>RJWM01002931.1:0-120269 GCA_004363535.1 Dasyprocta punctata
TTCTGTCTGATCTTCAAGGCCCAATGTGGTTCTCACCATTTTGTTTTACTCTGATCGTTATTTTTCTCTTTTTTTTCCTTTATTTTACATTCTGTTTTTATTGATTTTGTATCGTTTTGTTTTTGGTTCAATCCTACTACATCTGTTGGAATGGTCAGCTAATTTGAAGATAGCAAGGTATGTTATAGTAGCTATTGTATTCATATTATTGGTCTTCAAAGTTCTGTACCACTCCTACTGCTTTGTTTTGATTGACTTCATTTGTTACATTCTGTTATATTTTACTTTCTTTAAAATAAAAAAAAAAAATTAAAAAAAAAAAAAAAAAAGAAATTCATAATTTGAATATGTTCTCTGCAAAACATTAGAACCATTAATCAAACCTAAATTCTAACTCTTTCTATAGCATATCGAGTGTATATGTAGTAGTTAACAAATATTTATCATATACCTACTCTAGGTTGCTATATGTGCAAAATCACAGATGGTCCCTCGGTTTGTACTTAAAAACTCCAGTGTATGAAGTTCTCCTGGTCACACCATGCCCTCTTTTATTTACATTGAGTCAATTTGGACATTTTGGCCCAATCCTCCTCTCAAACAAAACAAAGTGATTCATTTCTAGTCTACTGATTCATTTGTCTTTTCTTCTTTCCAGTCTTCTACATTTGTTATGTTGTTTGGATGACTTCATTCTTCTCCTGTGCAGCTTTTCCCAAATATATCCTTTTTGCCAGTGTCAGTCCTGCAGGACCCACCTTAAATATCTTGTCAGACAGCCCCAGCAAACTGACTCTGAATGCTCATGATCCGAGTCATGTACCCATGGGATGTCAAATCCTGCTCTTTTTCCTTCCATGGTTCCTTCTTGCTATATTGGCCTACTAAAGTTTTCAGGCATTTTTAATATAAACTCCAGGTAAGTCACATTTTTCCACTCTATCTTTGTGACCACATTTTATAATCTAAATACAAAGTACATTTATCCCTTTTTAAGTGTCATCTTGTTGAATTCAACTGTTGTGATCATTGTATCACTCAATTTATTAGCCGTTTATTAGAAATATGAATCTCCTGAAGTTTAGTGTGAATAGCTCCTCCTCTGTTTTCAGTAAAATACATTGACCAGTAGAAATTAGCAACACACATATCAAGAGCAAAAAAACAAAATGAGGTAGGGTTAGGGAAGGGCAGAGTGAGGGAAGGACAGGGATAGCTGGACCAAGAAGAAATTTCAATGCTTATCATCAAAATTCATTTCAAATATTTTAATTCACCACTGTTTCACATGCATACCCATTTGTCCCATCTGCTATACCAGAGATCCCAAGGTAGAGTTAGGAAGCCAACAAATGCCTTACATGACTGTCTGTGGCCAGTCAAGTGGCCTTGCTAACTTTCCTCCCTTAGCACTCAAATGCCTGAGTTATTGGGTGCTACATAATGATTAACTAGTATATAGTCCACAGTAAATTCAGCTAATTGGACCATGAAGACAAAAAGCATAAGGAAGCTCATTCAAAGTGTATGATGAATCAGATGCAGTCTCCCATATGAAATGCTATTTGGAGCATTTCCCATGCCAGCTCTTACTCACTTTTCCCACCTCAGACATTTGAATCCATATTAGGCTGATACTCAGAAGTGCTTTGATAGGAAGATCTAAGACTAATTCAGTCTGAGATAGAATTATGACAACAAAATAAATCTTACCTTATGCATTCACATTTTTCCTTTTAGTTTTTCCTTATCAATTTCCCTGACCTTCCTAAGAAGATGTCTGAATTTTGAAAAGGAATTTGGACAGCACCGTGTTGCCATAAAAAGCTGTGTGACCTTCAAGGTATTCTGGGGCATGGCTCCCTGAGTCCCTCTTCAATTACATTATAAAGTAGCAATTGAGTCTACCAATGAGTAGAGGCTCCTCTTTGCCAGTTAAATACCTACCCAGTTTCTCAAGCTCAGAATGAAGTGTAGGGAAAAAATAGGCGGTCTAGACCAATCCGGCCTTGGAGGGATTCTCTGAATGAAGAGAAACCTGAAGCGTATCTGGACCCATCAGAATTACTAGCTGCTGAAGTTCTTGCCTTGCACAATATCTATAAGAAGTTAGAACTAGTTTGAAGGAAAATTCTGCTAGCCCTACCCTCTAGAATGTCAGCTTCAGATGTGGACCTAGAATAGAAATTGTGTGCGTGTGTGTGTGTGTGTGTGTGTGGTAAGTGAAAGAGAACATACAATCTCAGTACAGTGCAAACCCTTCCTAACTCAACTCAGTGCAAATCTAATTCATACCTTCTCAACTCAAGTTCTTTTACTTTTTACCCTAGAAGTTCTGGATGTATGGTATTAATTTTTCATTTTTTAATAAATGTATTTATTTAAATGCTTTTGCATAGACACATGATTTTTTACCATTGGAACAGCGTCTAGTAGGAAAGCAGGTGTTAGTACCTATGGTAAAGAGAGGTAAAAACTGAATGTGAGTTAAGTTAGTCACAGGTGATATAAAAACAAATGAATACTTAGACTAAATTTTTAATACCTAAATGCCTCCTTAGATACTACAGGCCAGAAGTTTGAAGAGTCTTTCTGCAAAAAGAAGACCAGGAATGGACAAGGATACATAAACTGACCAGACTTTCAACAATATATATAAAAAAGAGAAGACCCAGTCTAACACTAGAAAAAAGATTCAAAATGACAGCACTCGCTGTAACCACATTTCAATTTCTGAATAGACTTTCTTAGGAATCATAAAGTCACATGCTTAAAATGACTCTAACAAGTATTTCCTTAGTGGTAGGGAACCAGTCTCTTGTCTAGACCAAACTAGATACCTTGGACAAAATCAAATGATATTACAAAAGGGAAAAATAAACCTACGCTTCAAAATTATGTAGTTTTTTTTTTTTTCTTTGCACTCAGTGACCTGGAAGATGAAAAGAAAGCCCTGAGCCAAACCAAAATACATCCATAATTTTCCACAAACTGAACTGAGTTTGTAAATGCTACAGTTAGAAAGCTTCAGAGTCATAATTCAGGTTTGTGCTTGCCTACTGTACACAAACTTATACTTTTAAAACATGCAATGATTTATTTCCTTCATGTTAAAAGCAAACAGATATTACTTGTAGAACCTAAATAGGAGCTTGACAGGATAAACTAAGATCTTTAATTATTCATGCTCTAGAATTAGCCCTACATCTATAAAGTCATTCCAGTATGCATATGCATAAGCCTGTAGGTTTCTTTT
The DNA here is from genome assembly GCA_004363535.1 of Dasyprocta punctata. Lineage (NCBI taxonomy): Eukaryota > Metazoa > Chordata > Mammalia > Rodentia > Dasyproctidae > Dasyprocta > Dasyprocta punctata. Next base: position 3,257 of record RJWM01002931.1, read on the forward strand.
GGCCACACCACAGTATGGTTAGATTATCTGCCAGTAAAGCTTTCCTGGCTTTGCTAGTGCTGATAGTCATAAACCTACGCTTTCATAGAGAATTTTCAAAATGCCTTCTTTGAGGCCTGTATTGCAAGGTAAGTTATCAATTGAGTGACACACTAAAACAGAGGCTTCACAATGTTCTCCATCTAGTGATCACATTCTTTGCTTATTTCCACTACTCATCATGTGTTCAAACTTGCAGCTCTTTAGGAAGAATGAGTTGCAAGGCTTACTTCCTCCTGAAAGGGTATGAAATGCATATCATCTTCACTCCTGCCTTCACTCACACCTAATGGGGACTTGCTTTTAATAGTATTCCCTTTCAAGTCTTCTCCTATTGCCTCATTCTCTAGAACAAAAAAAAAAAAGAGGCCAAACTTAGGAGTAGACTTTAATCTCACATAACCTATGCACCTCTCCCTAGGAAGCTCAAGTACATGAGTCCCTTAAATTAGAATAGCTGTCTATGTGTTGTTCATTTCATGATCCTACTTTACAGCCCTGCAGTGGGCTCTGGAGATCAGGGCACCGTATGTAGAACAAACACAGAAAGAAAAGCATTTGACACTAATCTCAGTGGCCAATGACTGAAGAAATGAGTATTGTTAGGAGTGGAGAAGGGATGTATGACATATCAGCACGAACACACAAAGGTCTAACACGTGGAAAGGAAAAGATGTTCTTTAAGGGTAAAACTATGAAAAAAGGACAAAAGAGATGAGAAGATTTCTAATATAATGAATGGAAAACCTAAGGGAGAAGTTCAAATTTGAAAATGACTGCTACAGTAAGCTTCTCATCACAAGATACGTTTAAACCTGGAACAACAGCATTTGACAGAAGCGACAAAAAGAGAATTATTGAACTGTCAAAGCAGAAGAAGCTTCAAACCTTAAAATCCTATGATTTTTATCTATGCTGAAAGAGGAGAAATAAGTGGAGCCAACACTTCTGTCTATAAAGGCAGCTGTCTGCCTTCTTCCACTCAGAGCAAGGGGAGGGTTACGCAGCTTGCTAAGATGCAAAAACAAGGGCTAAGGATGTGGCTCTGTGGCAGATCTTAGGATACGTGAGGCCCTGGGTTCAATCCCTAGTGCAATCCAAAAAGTAAATAAATAATGATTAAAAAATACAAAATTAGTCTGAAAGACATTAGGTGCTCCAAGACAGACAGAATGGCCATTGGAGGATGAGCAAGTAAGGAAATGGTTATAACTAACTCTGAAGTCAGTAAGGAGGAACTATCCAGTGTTTTAAGACCTACCTTAATATCCACAGGTGACATACATTTTTGGATAATAATTTCCCTCTTTGATCCCATTGTAGTCACAGCTCTTGGTTGTGAATTATATATAGCTAAAAGCAGGGATGTCACTGCTATGTTTTGGATTTTAAGTGTTCTCCAAAGATAATAAAGGCCTGCTCCCCAGGTTGCCACTATTGGGATGTCTTCAGGTTTTGGGAGCCATGCCCTTGAAGGGGACAATAAGGCCCAGTCCCTTCCCCTTCTTCCTCTTGTTTGCTTCTTGGCCAGGAGGTGACCAGCTTTCGCTCTACCTTACGTTCATGTCATGATGTTCTGTGTCACCACAGGCCCAACCAGTCATAGACCAATGAGTCCCACCAATCGCAGAACAAAATCATTGAAATAAACCTTTCCTCTTTATAAAATTGATTATCTCAGGTGTCTGTCACAGTGATAGAAAGATGACTAACACAGTAACCTAAGAGTTTAATAAGGGACAAAAATAAAAATTTGTATTACTCTCTAAGCATCTCTGTGCCTCATACACCAAAGTATAATTAAACTAGTGTAAGCATCTATTATACATTTTATTTTGTTGTACTCCTTGTGATACAAAAGAAATTAAATTGGGATTAAAGGCTCTAGACAGTAGTCTTACATCTTGTTTTGAAATGTAACAGCTATGCATTACTTAACAAAATCACTTAGACTATTGTCCTCAGTTTCAGTGCCTGGAAAATAGAGCTAGTTATATCTGTTCTCCTTACCTTACCTATTATGAGGATTAAATCAAATAATGAGAATTCTTAAACCACTAAGTGTATACTTAGTATTTGAAGGAGGAAAACATGCATAAGAAAAGTTCCTGAGCTGGATTAAATGTTTTTTATCTATATTATTACATACTTCTTTATATAGAATTTATAAAAATAAACATGTCAACCACTTGTTAGCAGATCATAAATTATTTCATTTTCTTGTTTGGTTTTAACTTCTAACATGTCTTTAAAATAGAAGATTCTTAACTACTATATACAGAAATGTAAAGATGTATTAATTTATGTATCTGCATTTTCTAAAACACCCAATACTTTTAAACTAAATCTGATGAATAGCTTTATCACATAAAAAGCCAACTCAATGTAAAATTATAGAAGAGTCTTGTTTCTTCAGTGTCTCTCATTTCTCTTTCACTTGGCTTTCCAGCACCACTCCTTCCTTCTAGGTGAAGTGTATTCCTGTATCAGCTCCTTCAACTCATAGCCTTTTTATAAATCTTTCTTGGTAAATAATCTCCAGTCAGTCCCATGAAAGCCAGTGTATGACAAGTACCTTCTAAGCCTGAAATCCTAACTCCTATTTTACTTAAAGAATTTGGGGAAAGTTAGGAGTAAGGAAGTAGAAAAGACCAAGTACATAGCTCTCCCCCTCTGCCCTTGATGCCTCTGGAACTGTAAAATGAAAATCATCAAGAGAATTATAGTAAGCTATTCTGCTAGGCCAACATGTGAACAAAGCTAAAGTTCGATCTCTGATGTTAAGTAGCTGTTTTCCTGGCCATTAGTCACAAAATGTCAATGTTTATGTAACTACAATCAAAATCCAGAGACACCAGCTTGACCAAAACTTTCCTTTCTCAATATTACAGTACAGTTTTGTACACAATTTACATGAATGTAGAACTGTGCAGTTACAGTACATTGGCTGGAAAATTATGTTTTCCTTGACAGTAATTAGGGTTTTACTCAAAGATCTCTCAGCCTGAAACAACATTTAGAGGCATATTTTTAAAACTAAGAAAAAAGTACTACTAATGAAGCAATGAACATACACACCATGTCCAGAAAACCTAGGTTGCATTTCAGTTGAAATATCATTCTTAATGTTCTCTCCACTGGCATAATAGCATAATGCTTTCAATTAACATTTTTATGTTTAAACATTTAGTTAAATGAGCATTGAATTCACAAAGCCTCTATTTGCAAAATGTACAAAACATCTTATAGATATTTCCTTCTATGAGAAAAAATAATAGTCTTTAAAACACCCATAATTACTTTTTCAAAAAGAAAAAAAAAGATGAATAAAAATTTTTTGAATGGTAGCATTTTCCAGGAGATATGTGATTTTAAATTAAAAAAAAAAAGTGACCTCTTACATGATATTTAACCACTTTTCTCCCTCAAGTACTTTGCTAAGTAGTCATCAACTGATTGAAGATAGGGACAAATGAAAAGTGAGGTCCATTTATCAAGAAACTGTTGTATGAATAGATGGTTGGGACTAGTTTTATCAAGTAATTAGTCTATGGGGCTAAAACATTAAATTCACCAAACTGAATCTAATGAAACTCCTTCTAAACAACATCATAGTAAAAATAACAGCAATACCTGTCATTTACTGAGCAGCCCCTATATAACATTGTTCTAAACACTTTAGAAACTTTGCCCATTCAGTCCTAATACTGACCATTTGGGATGAGCAGTATGATCCCCATTTTCCAAAGTGTAAGCTGAGACTCAGTAGGGTTAAGAAACATAGTGAAACTCATCATACTAAAAGAAGTACAAAAAAGAATTGTAACCCAGATCTGCCTCTCCTAAACAACTGTGTGCTTTGGCTAAACAGGGACTTGAAAAAGATATTGCCGCTGAGAATTAAACATTAAGACTAAAGGGCTGGCCAATAGATTTTGAAACTGTGCCTAGAATTCGTATACAAAAGGTGATCAAAACATACAGTGACTGTTTTTTTTTTAATCGTTATAGTAAAAAGCACATTACCATTAAATCCACTCAGAATATTCGCCTTGATTCAAATACACTTATCCCATCATTCTTGCTAATTTCTGAAACAGTTCTGGAAGTCCTCTTTTGTATCTTTATGAAGTGTGAAAAAAAAAAAAATATGATGAATGCTACTATGCAGTGCCATCTAGTGGAAAACCAGCCTCATAAATACATTATCATATATCCACATTCGCCTTATTCACTGGATGTAGCACCGTGCACATTTGGGCTCCTGCACAAAGTAAAAATCATCATGAAAGAAAACATTTTAAATCAATTCAGGGCATAGAGGCACCCACCACAGTCCAACTAAAGATATGAAAGAGGGCTTGCAGAGCTATTTTAGAAAGTGGCAAGGACAATGGGATAAGAGTGTTCAAAGAAATTGAGTATTTTGAATGGGGTTAATGGTAACGTGTGTTTTACTATAACAATTTTCAATGTAAATATTCACTACAGTTTTTTATTACATTGTGTAGACTGGAATAGAGAATTATAAAACCTATACATTAGGATCTGGGAACTTAATAACTCTGTCAAGTCCAAAAAAGTAAACTGAATCAGAAAGAAGCCACTGGGTATTACAGTTTCATATGGACAAGAACTGAACAGTTTGCTAAGTAGGAAAGAAACAGGCCAGTGTCACTACTTCAGGCAAAGAGTCATAAACGTAAATCAAGAGAGTGAGAATAAAGCCAACAGTCAGATCCCCCTCAAAACCCCTGCGGTTCAAACACAATTGTCCCGTCATTCTTGCCACTTCCTGAAGCAGTTCTGGCAGTCCTCTTTCGTGATTTTTACTCAATAAGATCAAACATACAGTGACTGCTGCTGCTGAGTGCAGACCAATGGAAAGGCAGACTCATACAAACATCATGTTGTGTCCTCTTCCACCTTACTCATTGGATCTGGCACCATGTGACTTCTAGCTCTTCTGCACAGTCAAAATGACCATGAATGCTGGATGTTTTAAATAAATTTAGGGCATCAAGGCAGCCATGACAGCACAACTAAAGACACAAGAAAAGATTTCCAGAACCACTTCACAAAGTGGCAAGGATGATGCATAAGTGTATTTAAAAGAAGGGGGAAGTATTTCAAGTGGGATTAATGGCAATGTGTGTTTTACTGTAATACATATTTTTAAATTTAAATGTTCATTATATTTTCCAATCACATCTTCTAGAGTATTTAACACAGTATCTGACATGAGAAATATTCAGAATGCATTAGCAACTATTGATAGTTTTTGTTTTAGAAAGGCACCTACACCTTTCTAATACAGTGTAGTTTAGTGCAAATACTCATTGCCTGGGAGTAGAAGACCTGGTTTGAACCTACTATTTGCTTTGTACTCTATTACCTAGGCAATGTTGAAAAAGGAAGCTTACCTATCTGAGATTCGATTTGCTCGCCTATAAAAATGAGATTAGATACACACTCACAAAATTATTGGTTTAAGTAAGAATATGTTGGAAAGTGATGAGCAGAGTACTTGACAGGGCTATATTCACTCACACACATTTTTATGGTTTGGATCTGAAATGTCTCCTAAAGGCTCTTATGTTGAAGGTTTGCCCCAATGCAGCAATGCCCAGAGGTGGGGCTTTTGAGAACTGATTGGGTCATGAGGGTGCTGACCTTGTCGGTGGATTCATCCATTTAAGAATCCATAATTTGATGGCATGAATGGGAGGTGGTGGAAATATTAGGAGATAAGGCCTAATCAGAGAAAATAAACCACTGAACATGCACCAGGAGGGTATATCTTGTTCCTGGTTACTTTCTTTTACTCTATCTCTCTGTGCTTCCTGTTTGCCATCGGGTGAGCAGCTTTCCTCCACTGTGCCTTTCCACCATGATGTTCTGCCTCACCACAGGCTCATACCGGTGCAACCCACCAACAATGGACCAAACCCATGAGCCAAAATAAATGTTTCCTCCTTTAATCTGACTTTCTCAGTATGTAACTGAATGTATCACTAATCCATGGAACACAGAAAACTGATGTTGCTAAAGAGAAGCCTCGATCTACTTCCCAGGTTCAACACCCATGAGAAACGACCAGGGCTTCAACCAAAACAAATGGCAAAGTGGGAGAAATGCTAAAAATGCAGGAACATGATACAATAGAAAGTATTTGATTGTGAAGCACAAATTGCCTCCAAAATATCATTGGTACATCACCATACACAGATGCATACACACACACACGCATGTGCATGCACACACAAACACACACACATATACACACTTTTTAAAAATATAGAGAATAGAGATTTAACTAGCCTCACTGGCATGAGACACAGGGATGTTCATATGGCAATGTTGCTCTCCCATCAACTCTGTTTGGGCCATCCTGCTTTCACCTGGTTGGGCACACTCTGCCATTCAACCTTCAAGAGTCTTTGTCTTTCCCTGTGTTCAGACTGCCCCCTATGTAGTCTCACACGTGTGCCTTACAGGGATCCAGGCTAGGCCTAGTGTTGGATGCTGGGCCCTCAGTTGCTGTTTTCTCCATCCTGGAACTTGGTCTCTGATTTATCTGGGGTCACAGTCTCATCCCAGATTAGAAGTAACTTTCAACACTCAGTCTTAGGTATTGAAAGTTTTGAAGTTTTCGTCTTCCACAGTTTTAGAACTATCCTTCATTTCTAATCTCCATTCATTTGCTAATTAATCTGACTAGTATTCCCCTTTTGTATTTGTTTTGGGAAATGAATTTTTTACCAACATCTCTTCCTAAATACTGCACCCCAAATATCTATGAACTGACCTTCAAAACTCTGAGATCTAAGCTCAGAAGCTGAAGTCCTATCTGATTAGTTATTGTTGTATCCCCAGAGTTGGACACAGAGCACATGCTTTGCAAATACGGACTTTAAAACTACACGAATAAATGGTGCCAGTGGTTTGAATGTGTCTTCCAAAAGCTAATGTGTTAGAACCTTAATGCTTACATTTATATATTGGTGGTAAAGGTGTAGTCTTTGCAAGGTGGTTGGGATGAAACGAGATGATGAGGTTGGGACCCCCATGACAGCATTAATGGCTGTATAAGAAAAGGACGAGACCACATGCTGTCCTCTGCCATGCTATGATGCAGCAAGAAAGTCCTCTCCAGACTCTGGCACATGCTCTTGGACTTCCCAGTTTCTCGAACCATGAACTAAGTAAATCTCTATTCTTTATAATTTTGTGGGGGGTGGATACCGGAAATAGAACTCACGACCTCATGCTTGCCAGGTAGATGCTGTGCTGCTGAGCTATATTCCTGGTCTCTATAAATTTTCAGTCTATGCTATGGTGTTCAATAATAGCATCAGAAAATAAATCAAGACAAATGGTTACTCCTTCATGGGGAATTCTCAATAACTTTGCTCCACAGAAGAGATGAAATGATCCCAAAGTTATGTTGGCTCTTCTGTTGCCCATTATGTCCAGAACCATGGACAGACACAGTTGTAGTCCTTGGAAAATATCTGCTTGTGAATTTGGGCCTTGGAACCCCTCATGGACCAAGAGAAATTCTGTCCTATCTATCCCAGAATGCGCGAACTTCTTCAAGTGATGGGTAATGTCTGAAATTTGGAAACATTCATTCATTCATTCAACAAACACTTACTGAATGTCAAAGGTTCTATGTGTAATAGATGTAACATAAGTTGTTCCATCAAAAATATTGAGGGAGGGAGCATTTTGGTTGATATATAAAATAAATAAGGGAGATTTTCTTACTTCTATAACTTGCTGAGAGTAAATTAAGATTAATAAGTTAAAATACAGATAATTCAAAACTATTCTGATTACCGAGGTGTGAAGCACCTATCAAATTGCTTTTCTGCCACTAACAAGGGAGTGAAATAGTCCTATTATGTTACCATGAATCCAAAGGAGTGCAAGATCCCAACAAGAGCTACAAAGAGCCACTGCCAAACCTGCAGGCTAATGGCAAAGGACACATTTCCTTCCCGGCTAAGGCCCTCTAGTAACTACTTCACCCCATGCTCAGAAAGTGACTTTAGAGAACTAGTTTAGAATACTTAGAATTTAAACCAGAAAATAGGTCTAAAAATTACAAAATTCCTTAAGTAGCTACCTAAAAAAAGTTTTAAAAATTCATTATTACTGTAATGGATTTTCTATTTTTTGTTCTTTTAATGTCACTTTTAATTGTGCTAAACATTGTCAGAAAGCAATTTTTCATTTCCATACACACCAGCTATCAGACCTTTCTCTACTCCATCCCTCTTGGGTTCTCTCCGAAGGAGTGACATTAAAAAGTTTACAAGAATTCCTGCTGCCCTCTAGTGGCCTTATTCTGGAAGTGGCAGTCATGTTAGGAAAATTTTAAAATGTCACATTTAAGAATTTTTGGTAGGTTATAAAGGAACGAAAAGTATATATGATTGCTGAAAGCTGCTTAGTTTCACAAGGCCCTCAGTAACACATCTGTAAAGTGAAAGTTAAAATGTTTCTTCATGGTTGTCTGGTAAATTGAGGTAATATAAAAAGGATCCTGAAGCAGTAAAAGAAAATTGTCCAACAAAGTGAAGAGACAACCCACAAGGTGGGAGAAAATGTTTGCCAGCTGTCCCTCAGATAAAGGGTTACTATCAAGAATGTATAAAAAAACTCAAAAAACAATCAGTCCTCCCAGATTTAAAGACCTAATCCAAAAATGGGTCTCTGAGATAAACACACACTTTTCAGATGAAGAAGTACAAACAGCAAATAAATACGTGAAAAAATGTTCAACAGCACTGGTCATTCAAGAGGTGCAAATTAAAACAACACTGAGATTCCTCACCCCAGAAAGAATGGCTAGTATTAAGATGTCAACCAACAACAAATGCTGGAGGGGCTGTGGGGAAAAAAGAACCCTTCTCCACTGTTGGTGGGTATGCAGGCTGGTGCAACCACTGTGGGAGTCAGTGTGGAGATTCCCCAAAAGGTAGGATTGGAGGTCCCATTTGACACAGTTATTCCCCTTCTGGGTATCTTCCAAAAAGAATTAAAAACATCATACCATAGTGATACATGTGCACCTATGTTCATAGCAGCATAGTTCATAATAGCCATATCTCGGAAACAATCTAAATGCCCAACAACTGTGGAATGGACAAAAAAGATGTGGTATTTCTATATAATGGAATACTACTCAACTGCAAAGAACAATAAACGGGACACTTTTATACTTAAATGGAAGCACCTTGAGAAGATACTTATCAGTGAAATAAATAAGTCACACATGTGTAAGGATCATATTGTTTCACTTGTGTGGCAAACTGAAAGAAAAACTATGTATATGTTTATGTATAGGTATATTAAAAAATAGTTAAGATAGTTTTTTTAAAAAAGCATAGTGCCCTTCTTTGTCATCTACATGGTCTGTCCAGAAGTAAATTCTATGCCTCCTTTCACTGAAGAAAAAAAAAAAAGAATTCTGCTGATATTTTGATAGATATTGAGGTGAATCTAGAGATAAGTTTGGGGAGAATAGATGTTTTGATATTTGTCCAGTTCACACACATAGTCTTTCTCCACTTATCTGGGTTCTATTTGAGTACTTTGGGTAATGAATGTATTTTGGTAGATTTATACAGTAATGTTACTTTAAGCTTTTTTTTTTTGATGTTATAACTTGTGCCTTTACAATTTTACTTTTGAATTGTTTGTTGCTTGCATATAGGCCAACACTAGATTTCTTTATATTGCTTTGTGACCTTGTACCATGACCTTACTAAACCTGCTTGTCTGTTCTATTGATTTTTATGTAGATTCTTTGTAAATAAAAAAATAAATAAATAATAAAAAACCCCAGAAAAACAAAAATTGCTACCTTACTTAACTTTTCTAACTCTAAAAGGTTAAGGAAACTGTGGCCCAACACAAATTATTCATTTTTAAGTTAATTCATCCAGCATTAGAAATAGAACAAGAACCATAATCCAGATATTCAGACCATGATGCCTCATACCCAAAAGTAATGACTGATAGTGAGAAATGTCAATAATTTTTAGTCTTAAAAGGCTGCTTTCATACATTGCTACTGGTTGTCATGAAACCCACAAGCATGCATTCCTTTAGCCCATGATTATGACTTTAGAATTGTGTCTAAAGAATTATGAAGAACAAAGATTTATGTTTAAAATATATCACACATTGTTAAGCTTTATGGCATGAAGCTGAAAACAAACTAAGTATAAGATATTTATTAAATGAACTGATGGAAGTAATGCTAATTGTTTCCATCTATTAAACAATCTGGGTTCCAGATGCTGTTCTAGAGGTTAGAAGCACATTACCACTTCAGAGAGGCAGGTACAACAATCATTGCCATTTAATATATGAGGAAACCGAGGAACAGAGATGTTAAGTAACTTACCCAAGATCAATTATTAAGGACGTGAGAGAGCCAGGAACTGAACCAAAATAGCTTTCTCAAGAGCCCATGTTTTCATCACTAATCAATGTTCTTCTGAGAGAGTATGGTCTGTGGGTCCACCTGTGCTATTTCATTGCATGGTGGACTATTATATCACACAAGAAAATTATGTTCCAGTAAGTGTGAAACATATGGGAACACTTATATTAAAATGTTAGGAGAAAAAAGAAGTATAAAACTATGTATTATATTGTTTTGGCTCTAAATGTTACGTTAAACAAAAATTTAATTCTAAATAATGGCTTTCCCCCAATGATGGGTTATAAGTAACCTTGTTTTCTCCACTATGCTTCCTTAGATATCCTGAACTTTTGCTGAGACAAAACTATTGTGCTCATTAGAGAATTTAATACAAAAAACATATAAGGTGCTGGAAAAAATCAATAACAATTTTTGAAAACAGCATTTAGTTTCCTTTAACAGTTAGATAATGAATCAGGAAGTATAAATAGAAAATATTTGTGAAATAAAACCCTACTATCCCAAGGGTTGAAATAAAGGAAGACTATTCAGACTAGAAAGAGAAGTGCCTAAAAGAGAGAGTTTGATAGAACACCTGTGCAAGAATAACTGCACACTGATTCCTATTTTGGATTTATGTCAGCTTTGTGCAGATAGTTTTCTGGCAATCATTAGGATTTACTGTAGATAGAAATAGAGTAGACACAGGACCTGATGTTTTCAGAAGAAAAAAATGGGAAGAGCTTTGAATCCAACAGCTAAAATCTCTGAATTGGAGAATTTCAAATGTGCTGTGGAAAAGCAGGAAAAAGAGACTTCTTTTCGTCAATAGCAGCAAAAGGCACATTGCTTTGTACCAGCACCTCCCAGGCAGGACCTATCAGCAGCACCAGATGAACTGACACAGGCCCCCTTTTCTAAAGCATGATCCCAGTTGCCCTGCATGAGCAATCTTATAACTTGCAATGAAAGCCTGGAGCTCAAGATAATGACTCTTGGCCCCAAACACAGTGGAGAACATGCCTTTTCCTGATGTTCTGGGAACGTCAAAGCTAAACTACAGGGCCCGACCCTGAACATGCCTTTGGCATTCCCCTATACACAGACTAGACTAAGGGCTTTTTTTTTCTTTAATTGGAAACTAACTTGAGTCATTTTGTAAACCCTTATCTACTGCATGCATCCGGCTATCTCACAGAAATTTCTACTTGGTAAAGAAGCCCAGAGTTGATTTCTGTTTTCCGGAATTGTCTTAGTTGCTGGTAATCAACAGAAGTCTCAACACAGACAGGCACAAAGAAGGTTCCTGCTGAGACTGACTCAAAGAAAAACACAGAAGAAGAAGTCTGAGAGTTCACTTCAGGATGAAGCCTCAAAGGAAAAGCAGTGATTTTAACATAAACGAAAGTTGTCCGTGGATCAGCAGATGCAAGAGGATTCTTCTTTCAGCTACGGCAGGTCCAGGGATGAGGATGAGGTTTGGAGGTGGGCAGCTGGCACTCCTGCTGCTGCTCTGTGGCTTGCAGGCAACCTCGGGGCAAACTGAGGTAAGGGGGCAATTGAGGAGCTGGTCTGTCCATGATCCCTTTGCTTTAACAGGACGTTCACCCGGTGATACCTTCCAAATGGCCCATAGACAGGCAAGTCTATGTTACGTATGTTATTTGTTTTTCTTTTAAGACAAAAATCTTAATTTGTGAGTTGTTTTTATTCTAAAACCTCAATATTCAGGTTTAATTGTAGTGTTGGCACTTTGTGGTAAAGAAGTGGGGTTTGGGTTACAGTTTGAGCACTCAGTCTCTAAAAGGTTCACCATCACTGGCCCAAACCGTAGTCACTAAGGATCTAATTTCCTTCAGACATTTTAGCAAATTATTTTAGTGAAGGATGTTGACAGTTATCAAAAAATTACCAAAACTTTAAAATTCTTTATAGTTTATGAACTAGGCATTATGGAAGATAGTGGGATATGTTTTTCTTGACTCTCCCTAGTAATTAAAAATACTGCTTCTATAAGACACATAATGCAAAATAAACTATTTGACTTTAAACTGTAACATACAGATCAATTCCACTTAAAAGTATTTTCATTAGAGATCTATATATTTAAAATAATCTAATGTTAAGCGATAATATTACATATCTGAGATCTAGGGATTTTTAACGAAGACTTGGAGTTGCTTATAGATTTGACAAAAATGGGATTTTTGGGTTGGTTTGGTTGGTTTAAATAGATTTTGAGATCTACTTTCAAACCTGCTCTTAAGAATTATTGGTTAAGATAATTTAATCAGTCTAAAAAACTGTGGTTAAAACACAATCAGACAATATGTCATCATAAAGCACATAGTAAAAGTACCAAATGTATGTTTTTGAGTTCCAGTCCAGTATCTTTCACATTGGAGAGAATCTTGCCTTTTAATGAGCAAGATGTGAATGTGAAAGATATTGTTTATTAAAAAGTCATTAAATTTTTTTGCCAAGAAACACCTATTTGAATTTAAATAATTCAAATAGTTTTGAAGGATGAATCATACCCAGTAAGCCTCTAACTTCAGTTTTGCACAGGCTAGATTCCAAGTAGTACTCAGTTAGCTTCTCATTAAAAAAACAAAAAACTTGTCTTTCCTCATGAAAAGGGACTTTCCTAGGAACATTCCCGATCACTTTCCAAACTTCCCCTCACCCTCCTCCCCTTGAAATGGGCAAACTACTTTGCTGATAGGAAGAATTACTGAGTATGCTGAGTGCATGGAGTTTGCTCTTCTTCCTCCTGGGAGTCAGCCTGTGGCAAAGAGAATGAGTTCTCTGTCCTTCCATGATACCTATCTTATCTGGGATCCATGGTTACTTGCAACTGAGTGAGCAAGGACTGACTCACTTTGCAATGTGCTCTTAATATGCCTAGTCATCAGACATAAAGACGTGTGCTCCAAAGGAAGAGTATAGAAGAGTGATGTTCCAGCCTTCATCTTTTTCAAAATCTGGGTAAACATGAGCGTTGTTATTTACTGGAGTGCCCCATGGAAAACCAAATACTACTGATCACTTAAGGCTTTTATTCAATTAAGTTCAAAGATTTAATATATGTTTTAGACATTGATAAGAGATATATTCACAATAACATACCTGAGAGAATACAAAGTGGGAGTAGAGAAACAGAATGCATAATTAAACTGTAAGGTTATTGACATTTTTCCTCCAAGTTTGTAGCATGCAAAAATACTATGATTTCAGGGACACAAAAAAGTTTACTTACTCCCTGGGGAGATGAATTTTTTTCAGGTTTCAGTAATTTATCAAAATAAATTTAATTCATAGCCCAGGTCACTGATGTAGAAATGATTTTGAGTAAAACTTCAACAAATACTGGTTTTGAAGGAAAGACTTGGCTTTATCAAATGTCTCAAACTGCAACCACATTTACCATCTGATTTGGATAATTAAAATCAGGATTTTTCTTTTCTTTCTTGTAGGTTGCACTTAAAGTGAACTTTGACTTGGCACCAGGTTCCTTTGATGATCAATACCAAGGCTGTAGCAAAGAGGTCATGGGCAAGCTAAATCAAGGAAATTACTTCACCGAGGAAATAGATGCCCATAAAAATTACTTCGATGTATGGAAAAAAGCCCACCTAAACTGGCTGAGCAAAGAAAAAGCTCTCCCCACCAACATGACAATTACACATGCTGTGGCTCTCTTGGCTTACATATTGGATAATCAGACGCGCTCTGACTTTTCCAGGGCCATGGCCAGTGCTGCCAGGTCTCCACAGCAGTACAAATATTCTTTCCATTTCAAATATCTACACTACTACCTGACCTCAGCTATCCAGCTGCTAAGGACAGAGCTCAGCATAAAGAGTCCCACTCTGTGTTACGAGGTATACCATGGTATGAAGGATGTCCACTTTGTAGCCAACATAGGTGACACTATTCGATTTGGCCAATTTCTCTCCACCTCCCTCCTAAGAGAAGAGGCACAAAAGTTTGGGACAAAAACACTATTTACCATATTTACCTGTCTGGGTGCACCTGTGCAAGACTTCTCCCTACAGAAGAAAGTCCTGATCCCTCCCTATGAGTTGTTTGAAGTTGTAAATACAAGCTACCACCCGAAAGGAGATTGGTTGCAGTTGCGGTCAGCCGGAAACCTGAGCACATATAACTGCCAGCTGCTAAAAGGTAATCTTGGTCTAATTTTGATCCACTCTTATCAGAATCACAGACCACTACTCTCTTAGAAAAGTTGTTTTTCCTGTGTGGGCTTGGAGGGGGACAAAAACATGGAAATTGGCCACCAGCAATAGTAGAACTGATTGATTAGAAAAAAGGTACTTTACTTATTGGTTTCTCCTATCTTCTTTTTCTTCAACTAACTCTAAAAAAATTATTTTTCGAAATGATACTACAGTATTCTCTTATCCACACAGGGTATGTTTCAAAACCTCTGGAGATGTGTGAAAGACACAATACCAAATCCTACACATACTATATTTTCCTATATATACATACTCATGATAAAATTTAATTGATAAATTAGGCACACTGTTACAGCTTGTGTTTAAATGTTCCCCCACCAAAGCCTCTTGTAGTTATAGTGGGGCCTGATGCTATAATAGATTCATGGTGCAATGCTAGGATCAAGAGCACTAGGATTAAGGGTGTGAGTGCTACCTGATGTAAGTAACCTGGATAAGATAGAAGAGACAGAAAGAGCTGTGCTCAGCCCTTGTTGCTTTGCTACCTTCTGCCTGCTATGAACTGTTTCTCCTCTGCAATGCTACTCTTCCTTGAAACCAGACAATTATGTACTGAAACCTCTACAAACTGTGAGCTAAATAAACCTTTCCTCTTTTACCTTTTGGTGTCAGGTATCTTGTCTCAGCAGTGAGAGAAAAGTAAGTAAGGTACACAATAATAGATTAACAATAACTATTAATAAAGCAGGACAATTATAACAATATGCAGTCATAAATGTTATGGGAATATGCCCTCTCTCAGAATAATTCAATGTACTACATTCATCTTTCTTTCACTTACGGTTATGTGAGATGATATAATAGAAACTGTATCACATATTCTGCCACTCTACTGATCTCAAAGAAAAATGTTTCAAGATCTGCCCCCATCTCTCCACAAACTAATGATCTTTGCTTTCCAGTGAAGAAACTATGCAAATACAACTTGAACTGAATTTTGAGTTAAGGCTTAGCTGGGGTAGCCACATATATTACTAGATTGTAGAAGTTTGATTGATCTTAAGTAGATATTTGAAATCATAAATCACACTGAGGGAATCAGTATTCTTGTATTTCCTGTAAGCTCTTTGTGGTCAGACCCTGACTACAGTTTCTATTATATAGCCTTCCCCCTCAGTTTCATACTCGTTCATTAACATAAATGATCTATGATTTTTTCATTGACTATGTTTTACTGCTCTCATTATTTCAGTGGCAAAGTTATATGTCCCAAAATCATGATGAGAAAGAGTTATATATAGAATCCAGGTAGTTTGACCTCAGATTCACCCTAACTGTATTCATATCCAACCTATACCACTTATTAGCTACATGTTCTTTGTCAAGTTGCTTAAATTCTCTATTTCTTCGATATAATGTATATCTTAACAGAACTTCATAGGGTTTTTGTGAAGATTAAATAAAATAAGATTATAAGCTATCTATACATTTTTACTGCATACAATAGTAAACGGTAAATTAGGGTTAGCTATTAACTTTAGTCCATAGGCACAAAGAAATGCTCTTTCTCCCTTCCTTCCTTGGTTCCTTATTAGCAAGCACCACATGCTGTTGTGTGTCCCAAAAAGTCCCTATGAGCCAGGTGAATCCATTCCTGTTCCCCCTTAACCTGAAAGATGTAATGCTCGAAAAATAACTGGGGATTTAGCGCAGCAGCCTAAGCGTCTGTCTGGCAGGCGCGAGGTTCTGAGTTTAATCCCTGTTACCAAACAAAAAAAAAAAGAAAGAAAGAAAGAAAAGAAAATTAATGAGCTAGGGTGCTCCAATTACCCCCAAAGATGATACAGTACTGATACAGGGATAAACTGGAGCTTCACATAATCCAAATAATATAATAGGGTGGGAAATACAACTCCCACCCTATTACCCTGCTAGATGTCCAATACACCAAGTTCGTGTTCTCCAAAATCAAAGAATGAATTCTAGGAATAATGGAGATAAAGAGCAAAAAATATTTATTGAGAAAAAAAAAAAAAACTGCTGTCTAAAGGGTCCCAAGTGGGCTGCCAAGGATTCAGCTTCTCAATGCAGTTTTATAGAGCAAAACCAGGAGGTGATGCAGGTCTAAGTTGGGAAAAACTATAATCAACTAATAAAATTATAAGTATGGTGACCTAGGTAATATTGATCCAATGAGAAATCACAAGACGAGTCTGAGGTGGGACAAAACTATGATGAACCAATAACATTGGTTGCTTAGATAATAATGATTAAATGGGGATCAAATAGGAAAGCAATGTAAGTGCACATGGGAGCAGTGACTTCCTGAAAAGGAGTTTTTTGTCCCCCACCTATTAGGGGTAGCAATCACTGATGTGCATCCCTAGGGGAAGTATGCAGGTGTAGCCATTCTACCTTTTATCATGAGATCTGACCTTTAAGGACTGTGCCTCCACCCACAGTTGTAATGTGTGTGTAGCCGACTCCTGTCAGCGGCCTACCTCTGTCTGACTGCATATAATATTTCTAACTAACTTAGCTGTCTATAATAGCACTGCAAAGAGCACAGCTTCCTATGATTTTTTTAATTTATGTCAAAGCTGGTCTTGTTGACTTGCAACCCAAGCCCAGGTTTCCCAGGAATCTGTTGCTTTCAGAGAGTCGAGAGGTCAAATCAGGAGTGTGACACCAGCAGTGTAACTAATGAGAGTGCATGTGCAAAAGAATTAAGTCATTCTGAACTAACAACAGCTTTCTCCCTTAACTTTCTATCACCCTCACATGACAAATACAGGTTACTATAGAAACATGTCTTCAGGCTGACGGAAAGACTCAAAATATGTTAACAGAATGTTAATTAGCTATTTGCACTTGAATACTTCTTCTCTCGGCAACATAATCTGTGCCAAAAATCTACAGACACATAAATACATGCTCTGTTCTGTATCATTAGATTCACAAAGAAGAAGGATTTATTTGGTAAAATGTTTCACATTATCAAAATTCTTAACATGTTTCTGGAAAAATATAGCCAATTGTTTGTAGTAGCCTCACTTTACATGTAAACTTTGCCAGAAACAAGCATGGATAAGTGGCTTAATCTTTCTGAGGCTTGGTTTCTTAACATACAAAATAGGAATTTTTTTTAAACCTACCTTATAAGATTTTGGTGAGGAAAAAATGAATTGATGTGTATAAAACCTCTTAGAACAGCATCTAAGATTGTACTCAAAACTTTTTAGCTACTACTAACTTTTATGATTATTTGGTTGACTTCCAATTCTTTGCTATTTTCTTTTACTTTGGACTTCAGTCATCTAAAGTTAGTTTTCCCTATTTGGCCTTGAGGGGCAGCGCCTGTCTCAGATAAACAGATGAAAGAAAGAGTAATTGAATGGATCTGGGAGGCCCTGTGGAGTGGTACAAAGTGATTAGGCTTTCCAACCAGAAAGCCCCAGGCATATGTTAGTAACTGTGTGGCCTTGTGTTAACGACTTCACCTCCGAGCCTGTTTCTTCCTGTATGAAATGGAAGCAGTGCTTGAATGTTGTGACCATAGCTGGCATATGTCCACCTTCTCAGATACCACCAAGAAACCTCAAGGAAGTAGCACCCACCTGAGAAAGAAAGAATGGCTTGATGGCACGAACACACAAATGTGTGCTTCAGTGAGAGTGACAGGAAGAATGGAATAAAGCAAGAAAAAGGACAAACACTTGCTATTTTCAAGTGCTTAGTTTTGCTGAATAATAATCTAACAGATAATCCAAAATAAATAGCACTATATCAATGTATCAATATATATCACTAAAACAATAATCTAAAAATTAACATCTACATTTTGACAGATAGAGGCTATAGATAGAATTTACCTCAAATAGTAGATTAATTAAATGTACTACATGTCAACTTTACTTTTTCTGCTTTTTTTCAAGAGCTTGAATATTTATTTCTCAACAGTCTGATATAATTCAGATTTAGTTCTCATGAAATGTGTTATAATAGTTATGTATTTCTCCCAGACTCTGTGCCTGAAGGCAGAAATGACAAAATTAGGTTAGTATACACCAATAAAATGATATTTGTATAGTGATTAAGTTTACAAAATCACTATACTTATTACCTATTTAATTCTCACAAATTGGGTTGTTGACCCTACTATACAGAAGAAACACTGAGATTCAAAAAGTATAAAATTATTTGCATAAAATTATCATAGTTTTAAAATAATGAAAGTAGGTTCCTTTCCCATATGTTCTAAAGAGGATTCCAGGGCAATTCTCTCTACAAACTGGTTTCAGGAGATTCATTTGTCCTAAAAATGTTACTGAGAAGTTACCATTAGTTTCAAGCCTATTGACTATGACTATTTATAACTTGATTCATATACTCATAAATATGCAAACACACATTTATATATAATGTCAATGGATACTTTATCATACATACAGTACAGTGTTTGCATTTTTGTTATAACCTTTTAAATTACATTATCAAACATTAATAGCTATAACCTTCCAACCTATGTCCTAACTCATTAATGGATCACAACCACAATTTGAAAAACACTGCAACAGGGTAGAAAATTAAAAGCTGTCAATAGTCTAGTAGAAAGCTAAATGCAAAAGTAAAATACTGTGAGACATATTAAAATGAAAGAATTTTAAGGTTGTAATTAATTTAATCACAGGTGTTTTTCATTTATTCTTCTAAAAATATTGTCTATATAAAAATAATAATGTTAGGCAGAAATCATAATGACCTGAAGATAGGTACAGAAAAAAGTATCAAGCAAGGTAGGAAGAAAAAGTTACTTTAACCTAAGAGAAAAAAATTAAAGTAAGGTAATTTAACATCCTAATTATTATGAAGGAGGCTTACATTAGCTTTCTATTGCTATAACAAGATATCTGAGATAAACAACTCATAAGGGGAAAGGTTATTTCAGTTCATTGTTTCAGTTGCTTTTGGGATTGTGGTGAGGCAGCACATCATGGTGGGGAGCATGTGGTAGGAAAAAGTTACTCACATGGCCACAAGGAGATGAAAAAGAAAAACAGGAAGAAGCTGAGGGTCCCAATATCCACTTCAAGAGCAGGCACCCATGACTACAAACTAGTCACTAAGCCTTTAACACATGGCCTTCAGGGAACATGTATCCAAACCATAGTGAGGTTTATTGATTTTTGAAGGATGACTATGACTACAAGATTGTGATGTCTGCATGTTGGTGTCTTATTTGAGCATCATCATTACAACGGCCATAATTCATTCATTCCACGAATATTTATTGAGCTTTACGATGTGCTTGGTACTATTTTAGACATAGGGAACAAAACAGGTAACAACTACCAACATCAGAGAATTTGCATTCTATGATGTGATGAGGTGAACAATACACAAAATACATAAATGAATTATCAAGCACATTCAGCAGATAATAGCCCCTACAGAGAAAACAAAACAGAGCCAAGGAATAGAGAATGCCTTGGGAGATAAATCACAATACTAAAGCAGGTGATCAAGAAAAGCTTCACAGAGAACATTATATTTGAGCAAAGACTGAAAGGAGATGAGAAAGCTATTCGGGTGAGTATTTGAGGAAAAAGCATTCCAGAAAAACAAAACAGCAAATGCAAAGGTCCTCAGTCAGGAGCAACAGCAAGGAAATCAGAGTACAGAAATGATTAAGGGAGCAAGTAACAGGAAGTGAAGATGGGAATCATGTTGGAGCTTGAAGGCACTTGTAACCTTTTCCTCTTAGTCTGATTGGGAAACCACTGAAAGATTTTGAACAGAAACCTAGCAGTTCGATTCTACTGAAAATAAACTGTCATGAAGCAAGGTTACAGGAAAGAAATTAGCCAGGAGGCTATTTCAATCATCTAGATGAAAA
This sequence comes from Dasyprocta punctata, assembly GCA_004363535.1. Classification (NCBI taxonomy): domain Eukaryota; kingdom Metazoa; phylum Chordata; class Mammalia; order Rodentia; family Dasyproctidae; genus Dasyprocta; species Dasyprocta punctata. The sequence goes on from RJWM01002931.1 coordinate 23,835, forward strand.
CTGTCATTGATAGCAGTGGAAGAGGTAGCATTTGACCACATTCAGGATGCATCATGGAGATTGGAGCCAGGAGGATTTGCTAATAGTGGATATGAAAAATGAGAGAAAAAGAAGAATGAAGGACAATTCTGGGTTTTGGCTTGAATAACTAAAAGGATGGAGTTGGAATTAAACCAAGATGAAGCAGCCTATGGGTATCCATAGATTTGGGCATAAGGAGCAAGGTTTTGACATGTTATGTCTGAGATGTGAAAGAGCCGTCCAAGTTAAAATGTCAAATTGACACCTGATTATATAAGTCTAGAATTCAGAGTAGTGACCCAGGCTGGAGATACATATTTAGAGTTAATGGGATAAGGGTGGTATGTAAAACGATGAGACTGAATGAGCTCTCCACAGAAGTTTACAGATAAACAGAGTGGAGTGCATTCTAATTTAAAAGGTCAGGATGAAAAATAGATAACGAAAGAAACCTAACAAGTAATACCTGGTGAGAAAGGAGACAACTGATACAATTAGTGTCCTAGGAACACTATCAACTATCAAGGAAAAAGGGGGTGATAAACTATGATAAGTGTAGTTGACAGGGTGAGGACTGTGGATTTAAATTCCCAGGAACTTCAACATATGACCACTTGAATCGGATTTGCTAGGTTAAATACTGGCTCCTCTGGTTACTGTATGATCTCTCAGAAATAGTTAAACTCTCCTTGCCTCACTTTGCTGATCTGCAAATTAAAGATAGTAGCACCAATCTCCTACTGGTGTTAGGAAGATTACATTGGCCAGTGTATTGTATATGATATATAAGAAAACTCTATGTAAGTGTTATAGGTGGTGGTGAAGGTAGAAATACTAACAGTATTAATGGTAATGATAGTAGTATTTCCAAAATCCTCAAGATACTTTCATTTTACAGGTGACAGAATTGAGACTTAATGAAAGTAATTTGCGTGGTCAGGGTCAAACATGCTTCAACACAGAAGCTAATCACCTCCAAAAACCATCATCTTTCTGTTATACTGCTGTACTGTCAAGCAGTATTACTCAGTGTTACTTAAGGACTATCTTGTCCCATTGGAAGTTGACAAAGCATGGGGTTGAATGTCCTTGTGATCTCTAGCCTCAATGAAGGGATAGCAAAACCAAAAATGTTTTTGAGAACCCTTGCAATCATTGACCTGCTGAAGTGGTATTAATTATTCCTAAGTGGCTGTGGGATTTCAGGTTAACACAAACTTCGATGGAAGTTTAAAAAGATGGATATACTATTAATCCTTGCCTAGTGTTATTGGCAAAAAGTGGAGCTGAACATTACTGCTGAGATGGAAAGACATAGACAGATAAATATAAATGTACTGTAGATAGATGATAGAGATGACAATTAGAATTTCCATGAAACAAAAAAAGACACATGTTTGTGTAACAATTAGAAATATGGTTCTCCCTCATTTGGTCACCTTATAAACAATATGGACAGACACTGAGGCAATGAGAGTTAAATCTCTTCCAACCTAAAACCCTTTTTCTACAATGAGCAGTGAATGAAGGTTGGCTGAGAAGGAGATTCTACTCTTTATTAAAACCACTGTTCGAAGGTTTCCATCTCTTGCCTCGCTTTATTCTCTATGCCATTGCTTTCCCAATTAGTACCTATTCCTAAAAAGAACTTCGTTTTACAGTTTTGCTTCCATCAGCCATACCTGGCTCTAATCTTTCATAAACTTCCTGCAAAAGGTGTGTATGTCTAAGCAGTACACACACATACACACACACACACACACACACGTATACCTCAAGAAAAATTGTGTGAACACTTCTTGCAAATCTATAATCCAAGCCTATAATCCTAGCACTCTGGGAGGCTAGAGCAGGAGGGGCACAAGTTTGAGTGCCACTTAGGCTGTTTAAGCAAAAACCTGTCTCAAAATAAAAAATAAAAATGGACGGGATGTAGCTAAGTGTGAAGATCCTGGATTCAAGCCCCAGGGAAGCAAAAGAAAAGAATCTATAAATGGATATGAGTATCAACAGAGAACACAGTAGTTAAAAACAGAATTGAGTTACACTGTCTGAATTTGAACACTGCCGATATTGCTTACCAGATGCGTGACTTTGGGCAAGTTTTCTTCTTCCTTTTTGTCACAGTTTTATTAACTAAAAAATGAAGATAAGGATAATAAATACCTCATAGCTGCTGTGAGGATTGAATCAGTTCATAGATATCAAAACATCATAGCATAGAATAAGTATTTATTAGTTTTCATAATGGTGATGAAGATGATGATAATTAAGATGGAGGTTACACTGCTGATGATAAAGATGGCTCAGATCTCTACCACCAAGTGGTTAGATAAGTAAAGTAAACCTCTTACTCTCTTGCTGCCTGTTTCATCATCTACAGAACAAGTAAGTTGAGTTTGATTTAGAAAAATCTATGAGAATATTCAGTCGATGAGCTAACTTCAAACGTTTTTAGTAGGAATTTTTATCTTAAATTAGTGAATTAATGAGACAGTTCTTTTTTAAATATCAACTGCCTAAAACATGTCTGATTGTTGCTTTGTTGATTTTGTTTCTTACAGCTTCCAGCAAGAAGTACATCCCTACTCCCATAGTTACCGTGTCTTTCTGCTTCTTGGCCAGTGTTATCATCTCTTCCAAAAGCACAGTGTAGAGGAATTCTGTGGCTCCATTAAAACGAAAATGCAATGAAAACTTGTTCCTCCCTTTTTGGTAGAAATGGGAAATTATTTGCCATGCAAGATGGTCTGCTCATACTTCTGCTGAGAGCAGTGCATAGTTTCCTCTTTGTTGTTTCTGCTTGGCTTCTCTGTACCTTCTTGCCAATCAGGGTACCCTGGGAAGTCAGTCAACCCAGCTATCATTTGATGTAGAACTAGTTCCTCTCCATGCCTAGAACTGACCTGTAACTCAGTCCTGAGCCACTCAGTATAGATCTGTTCCATGAACACAGAGATTTATGCTAAAAAAAGAAAATTACTCAGTGATACCCTATGACCTAACATCATGATGCTTTTTGTTTTGTTTTGTTTTTGTGGCACTGGGACTTGAACTCACAACCTTGCGCCTGTCAGACAGGTGTTTAAGTCACTGAGCCAAACTCCCAGCCCTGGTATTTTGAGGCAGGGTCACACTGTGTAGCTCAGGCCAGCCTTGCACTAGCGTTATAGCCCAAGCCCACCTCGAACTCACAATGCTCCTCCTACCTTAGCCTCCCAAGTACTGGGATTAAAGGAGTGCACCACCACACTCGACTATGATGCTTTTTTAAAAAAACTAGTCTGAGGAGTAGTGTAGGACCCTTTCTTCCCAATGGAGATGACCAGAAGCAGGGTATGAGCTTATAGCTGCTAGTAGCTATCTTACCACCTAGAGAGGAGACCCTACCACCCTAATAAAGGAGCTAGCACAAGTAAGGAAGAACTGAAGAATGAGAAGAAACTGAGACCCACTGACAGTGTATAGCCTCTGTCTGGATCCAACTGGACCTGAAGCTGAATACCCAGAGCTTCTTCATTACATGAATCAATTAATTATGTTATAAACATAATTTGAATTTGATTTTCTATCTCAAGTAATTGAAGAAGTTCAGATGAATAGACTCTCCTTTGTTGTTGTTTTGTGGATTTGTTTATATAGTGATCCTAAATAGGAACAAACAAATGAAGTGTTAGAAAGCAAAAGATAAATTTTTCATCACATATAAAAGCTTTGAGACCCAGAGGTATTTTCTTCGAGAAATTGTACCAGTATCTAAGATCAAACTAGTATCAGATGAAAGGAAACATGGAAACCTTAGAAATAAAAGGGAATGTTAATAAAAACAGGAAGTAAAATCTCATTCACTGCCAATAACCAGGTGTAACATGCCTGTTCCTAAGATAGCATGAAAGTTAAAATTTAAAGATGTTAACTTACAGAAGACTAGATGGAAATTTAAGACTTCATAGAAAATTTAATTATATTAGGAAAACATGTGGGTGGGTGTGGAGGTAAAGCAGAGCATATGCAAGAAAAAATCTGATTGTCCAGAAAATAAAAGATATATGAGCTCCATTATGCACAAAGTATATGATGCAAAATACGACTTACAAAATTGCACAGTTGAAAATGTTCTCCAGTTCTTTCCCTAGGTAGTAGACAATTTATGTAGAGAAATCAGAAATTATTTTGCCTCATCTCTTAAGACCCTACAATTGAGGTAAATGGAGTAAAAGTGAGAGCTACAATTTAACTTTGAATTCTGACAGTATGAAAAAGAGATACTGTATTGGATGATCCTGTCTCCCCCCAAGGACTTGTAATTTGGACAGGGCTGAGTCTGGCATTCGAGATTGGTTTGTTGTGTGGCACTAGGATTGGTGATGTGAGTGCTGCACCCCCCCAGGGGTGGAACTGACATTCAGGGTAAGGAAAAGAGAAACACGATTCTTCCTTCCTCTCTCTCTTTTGCTCTTCTGCCCTCTCTCACTGGTTTGCTTTGCTGTTTGGTGGCCACCATGAATGGCTGCCCCACCATGCCACACTGCCTTGGAGCCAACTGAGTATGAACTGAAACTCCTGAGAAACTGTAAGAAATAAATCTTTCTTTCCCTAATTTTGGGCATCAGGTATTTTGTCCCAGCAACAACTGAAAAGTAACTAAGACAGAATTTGGCACCAGAGGAGTGGGGTCGTTGCTGTGACTAAATCTGACCATGTGGTTCAAGAGTCTTTGGGATTGGCTTGTGGGAAGAGTTTAGAAAGGTTTGGAGATGTCACCTAAATGCAGAGATGGAACAGCTTAGGCTGTTCTGTATGGGAGGTTCTGGTCATAGCTCAGGAGACCAGAAGACTGATAGAAGGCCTGTGGGTAAAGACCAGGTTTGGGGAGGGGCGGGGTTCTGCTGGGAAGGACCGCATTGGTTGTTGGACTCCACACAATGTGTGTTATGGCTTGGCAGAAAGTTTGTCTGCATTCTGCCTGTGCTCAGAGACTTTGCCTGAGACTGAGATTAAGGGCAAAGGACTGATTAGTCTTAAAAAAGAAATTACAAGGCAGCTGAATATTGAAATGGTGGCCTGGCTACTGTTGAGGGCTCTTAGCCAGATTTATGTTGGGAATCAAGAGCAAAGAGCCAAGCATAGTTTTTTAAAACCTTGTGAGTTTGGCCAGGAAGTTGTGGACTGTAAAGATCGAACTGAGAACTTGATTGCTGAGAAGGAACAAAGGAATAAAAAAGATGGCCTGGGAGCATCCCAGGAAGCAGTGGGCCTCCACCCTTTGCAGCCTGAAGCTGGCAAAGGTGAGTTTGCTCAGAGGAAAAAGCCACAGAGCACCATGTTCCAGAGTGGTGACAGAGGCCACAGGAGGTTTCAAACGGGTGGAGGCCACTCCAGGTTCCAGAATGGCAGCAGCCACACCAGATTCCAGAATGGCAGAGGCATAGAGAAGTTGTTCCTCACAACCAGGTTCAGAGAGCTCAGTGATCCAGGCAGTTGACCCCAACAGCCAAGAGAGAGGAAAGCCTGGCTACTGCTCCAGCTGGAAGTGAACCTTGGCAGCATCCATGTGGCAATGGTTTTAGGTGCAAGGAAAATGCACAGAAGGGCCTAACACAGCCTCCGCCCCGCCTGCAGAGGGCAGTGTGTAAAGATGTAAGGGTGAAGCCAAGGAACATGGATCATCCAAGGAAAGCCATGGAAGTTAAGACCCCTGAAAGTGCCATGGGAGTGGGGTCACTCAAGCCTTTTGGAGCTTGTAGGCAGATTGCTTTAGACACTGAGTAGAGAGCACCAGGACTTAATGTTTGCCCTGCTGGATTTTAGACTTGCTTTGGTTCCAATACTTTGTATTCCCCTGTTTGTAACTTTTGGAATGGTAATGTTTATCTTGTGCCTTTGCATGTTGCAAGTCCTTAACTTGTTTTCATTTGTACAGGGGGTTACAGTTAAAAGTTTGCTGTAGATCTTGGAGGAGATTTGGGACTTGGACTTTTTAGCAATGCTGAAACTGTTAGGACTATGACAACTCTTGGAGATGGACTAAATGTCTTTTGTATTAAGGATGTACGAGTCCTTGGGGGCACAGGGGTGGAATGTATTGGATGATCCTTTGTCCCCCCAAGGACTTGTAATTTGGACAGGGCTGAGCCTGGTGTCTGTGATTAGTTTGTTGTGTGGCGCTGGGATTGGTGATGTGAGTGCTGCACACACCCCCCCCGGGGGTGGAGCTGACATTCAGGGTAAGGAAAAGAGAAACGATTCTTCCTTCCTCTCTCTCTTTTGCTCTTCTGCCCTCTCTCACCGGTTTGCCTTGCTGTTTGGCAGCCACCATGAATGGCTGCCCACCATGCCATGCTGCCTTGGAGCCAGCTGAGTATGAATTGAAACTGCCGAGAAACTGTAAGAAATAAACCTTTCTTTCCCTAATTTTGGGTGTCAGGTGTTTTGTCCCAGCAATAAGTGAAAAGTAACTAAGACAGATACACAGCAGATCCTGTCTCAAACAAATAAAAATACAGCAAAAGTGGAAATCAGTTCATCTTATCCCCCAGAGGACTTCTTAAAAGGCCTATGTTATGATCAAAGAAACTAAATGGATAATTAGCAACATAATATGATCTGTCATCTGTCAGGGAATTCAGGAATCTACATACTGTCAATCCTTAAATTGGAATTTCCAGACTGACAGAACCAAGTGTACCTATGTCACCCAGTTGCATTGGCCTCTACATTCAATAAAGCAAGTACAGAATTTTCACAGGCAATCACTACATAGGTCTCTGGCAGGTCGGGGGGTGCCTAGCAGAGTCCTGGCGGTGACTTTGCAGTGAACCTTGGTAAGACAGTAGTGAAATGAAATGTTAGGAAAAGCTACCCAACAATTTCCACATATTTCTTTACTGTATCGTGTAAATGCATTTAATAAGCTATGTAATGTACAAAGTATAGAGGGACTAAAAGAAATTAAGAGTAATTAAGAATTCAAGTTGAGGCAAAAGGAGAAGCCAGAAAGGCTTTACCAGAAGGCAGCATTTGAGCAAGGCCTTGAGATATCTGATGGGAATAAGGGATGAGAGGAAGAAGGAGAAATTATAAGAGTATAAACCAGGTGCTTAGTGCCAAAAACAAACACAAAAAATAAATGTTTGAAGTATAGAGAAAAATGAGATTCCTCTGGCCTGTGACTAGATAAAATTTTCTACGAAAGATGAGACTTTAAGTGACAGGTTTCACATGGATAGAAGACAGAGGTAAATAGGTAGTAGAGTCAGGAATAAAGTCACTATTTATAGGGTCAGGAAGTGGCAAGGTCTGGTAGAAAGTTAAGACATGTGAGATACAGAGAAGCCTAAAGCTTTTGATTTCCATAAGAAACCACTGTTTTCTGTGTACAATAATTCTTTTAAATAGGCAGTTCAAAGCGTGCTCCCAGCACATGCAAGCATCAACATCACTTAACCATTTGGTAGAAACGTAACTTCTAGTGCCTGACCTCAAATTTATGCAAACAGTAAGTCAGCAATCTAAGTTTTAATTAATCCTGTATATGAATATGCTATGCTCCAACATTTGAGAACATTGTGGACTTAAGTGACTAGGATGCTTAAAAGGATAAGCAAGTTTTTAAAATGATACTTTATTTCTTCTTCATGCTGCTTTACAGACAAAAATCTCTGGAGATAAAAATTATTCTTTTGAAATTATACAGATTTACAAATTTGATTAAGGTTTAATGCACATAATTCACATTCCCCCAATCTCTCCCTGTAGGCCATGGTTTTGAGCATTATCAATAAAGTGGACCATTGATTTAAATTGAGTCAAGGTCTAAGTTCAAAATTTCTGAAACTATTGGAGACCAATTTAAACAATCCATCATAATTGTAGCCCCTTGATTAGACTGGGATACCTTCTGAAGATAGAACAGATGCTTAGCTGTATGCAAATTCACATGCACTATTAAAAGCAACCACATAATAAGGTGCATAGTAATTATCTCCTATAATAATTTTGTTATAGTAATACATGTACCTCCCCTTTTGTGTATACCCAAATACCTGGTTTCATTTAATACGTTATTTTTATCTTATAGTGTTCTCTTTAATATGCCTGCTTGGTCATCCTTTACACTCCTTTACTCATTTACTTTACACTCATTAAAATAAAATAGCGAAAGACACTTTTGATGTTACCAAATTTTGCTTGGGGAATTGGGATGCTTGGATTGAGTTGTCTAATGATAGAATCCATAAACCGTTCAGTTCTTGATTTGGTAAAATTCAACAAACACTTACTGAACTACTTGCTTTTAGAGACACTAAGATATAGAAAACAATGGCAACTAAAAAGTGGGGGGAAAGATATTACAAATATCACAGGACTTCTTTCTTTCCTTTCATTTTTTCATAATTTATTTTTCTTTTATAAATGATATTTTATTTTACAATAGTTCACCCTCTCCTCTCTGCTTATACTTCGTTCAGTTAAGCCATGCAATGCTTATGGCTTTACAGAGGAAATAAGACTAAGAGTAACACTGAAATAAGTAAGTCTTCATTCTTTACTTCAAAATCTGAAGGACTTTAAAGAAAACAAGAGGAAACCAAAAAAAAGTATTTGAGAGAAGCTTGAAATTAGAGCAGTAGGTTTGAGAAGAGTGCAGCTTTCCCTAATATTTCTATAAGCTAGGAATTGGCAGCAGATAGAAAGACAACAAGAGTGGGCAGGCTTGTGGTGCCCAGTGGGGGGAAAGTATGATGCCAGCAGCACCTGAACGCCACCATCCTTATGGACATGGGAACCACCTGACCTTATCCTTAACACCAAGGGGCTACCCGAGCTGCCATTCCCATGGACATCCACGGACCCCCCGCCCCTTCAGCAGCACTGGTTATTCTTCTAAGCATGCCACAGAAAGACTCTACCCAGAGACTTTTCCTGGTCTGTGTCCCATTTATTTCTATGTCAGTCTCTTCAGCTATCCTAACATCCTGCAGCACAACCCTAATGCCCAAGAGAGGGGAAAAATCCTAAACATACAAAGTACAGAGACAGTAATATAATGAAAGAACTATCTCATTCTTCCCATATATTTTTGATAGGAGCATAGCAAATGAATCTGCTCAAGATCCTCCTCAAAATAATCTATTGCTAGTAGTAAATAGATAACTTTTGCAAATAGGCAAGGCTTCAGTGTTGGTTCTGAGTAAAAGTGCAATTAATGCATTGAAATTTAACCCTTTTCCACAAGGCTGGCCTGAGCTACATACTGCGACCCTGCCTCAAAAAACCAGGGCTGCGAGTTTGGCTCAGTGACTTAAGTGCCTGTCTGCCAGGCGCGAGATTGTGAGTTCAATCCCTGGTGCTGCAAAAAAAAAAAAAGAAAGAAAGAAAGAAAAAAAAGAAATTTAACCCTTTTCCAGAACCTCTAATCTCTCAGAGTGGTCAAAATCCACCAGACCCTTCCCATAGGACATTCTGAAGACCTGTTTGTCTGACAATGGGGAAATAATTCTTTATTTAAAATGACATTGATAGGCTGGCATGATGGCACAATCCTGTAATCTCAGAATTCTGGGAGACTGAGGCAGGAGGATCACACGTTCAAGCTCAGGCTGAGCAACTTAGCAACTTAGTAAGACTCTGTCTCAAAAATAAAAAAGGAGGCAAGTGGATTAGGGATGCAACTTAGAGTGAAAGCCCTAGGTTCAAACCCCAGTGCTGCAAAGTAATAATAATAATGATTCAATGGTAATGATAGCCTTGGTTTGGAGTTATTGTGTCACTTTTGCTATTCTCAACGAAGGTCCTATTAGGTATCATGTGCAACAGTGACTTTAAGGGTCATCTTAAGAGTACACACTCACTTACAAGGCAATACTTCCTGGCAAGTAAATGAACTTTCCTAATTCTTCTTCTCAAATACAAGCAAATCTCTGAAAACCCACAGGTGCTATGGTACTTTTTTAGTAAAAGGCAGAATCCCTCCATTTTTCAATTCCTAATATCCCCTAATAAAAATACCTCAGTAGGAGACAAATAAGAATAAATTGTCTACTCTGGTCTTATTCATGTAAGCAACAAAATTTTACTACTGCTCATTCATTATTCTTGAGTAGTTCTGGATAAATAATATCAAGAATATTTTTATGACAGTCAAGGCAATGAACTTTATAGAAATAAATGTAAGTGACAACATGTAGGTTATATCATGTTTCCTTGGGCCTGAATAGTCATATCCACTAGAGATGACTATTAGTATTATCTAAATAATAAAACTGATATTTATCTGAATTTCACATTGTAGGAGCTACAAATCAATTTGCTAAAACTGGAAATTAGTTTAACTGTTTAAATCATTGTTAAGGATGAAATATAATATTTAGAAATAGCTTCAACTGTAGTATTACTTTAAATTTTCAGCAATATATTCTGGAATAAATTTGGGTCATTTGTAGGAAAATGCAAGACCATAATACTAACTGAAATAAAGCAGACACAGAAGGCAAAATATTGCCTGTTTTCTCTTATGCAAGAAACTGAAACTATATATCATTTGAGAGCAAAATAAAAGATAGGAAGCAAGGAGATAGATTTTGTTGAGATAGAAAAGGGTTCTGAGGATGGAGGAGGAGGGCTAGGAATGGAAGTGGAAGTAAAAATGATTAAGACGTGATGTGTATATATACCAATTTCTTAAGATAAATATACTTATGTATCACAAACATATGCTGATAAAATAGCAATATAGCCTTCTCAATGTCTGACATTTCAAGCAGGTGTACTTTGATCATTCCTTTTTTATTGTAATAAATCAGAACTATAAGTAAATTTGTCAAATGACTATTCTCTGTGCTAATGTTCTGACATTCCAAAAGGCTGGTATAATAGAAAGTACTATTAAAAAATCACAGAATTTGAATTAATTTTCTGAAAGACATCTTCTATTGCACTCCTACTTGTCAATGACTTTCTTAGACTTGGAAATACTAGGCTGCACAGTTTGTATGGCTTTTTGAAGAATATGTAATGTTGGCTCGATAGTCTTGACCATTTGTTACAAATGATCTGCTGCTGACTCTTTGGGATCTCTGGCATTCTCGGTTTTTAATGCCTACTGAAGCTTTTTCAAGGTGTCCTTTTAGTAGTGGTTTTAGAAGGATCTGGACTTATGGCTTTCCCAGATGTGGTTGTATCTGATTGCTCTGTGGTGTCTTCTCTATAGAAGTCACTCAGTCGAAGATTCATGATGGGGAATGTCATCAAGAGTGAAAGTAAAGATTCTAAACTCTCAAGGATGCTATTGCTTCTCAGCACAGAAACAATGACTGGTGTCTGGGTAGTGCTGAATGAGGGAACTCCACATTGGTGTATTTCTCAACTACAGAACACATAGTTGTTGCAACCTTGGAATATAAAGGTTCTGTTTGCATTTTGTCATGTTTTGCATCCAGTGCTGATTGCATTTCCTTACAATTTTTGAGCATTTGTTCAACGAAATCCTTAATGTTACTATCTTCTTTCACAGCCATCAAGAGGATCTGAGTGTTCATATTACAACTAAACAAATCAATAAATTTATTTATGAAAGAAACAAGATCTTGCACATGAAAGAACATTTTTGCAGCTTGAATCAGTCTCTCTTTATTCTTTTCCAATTCCACAGACATTTCTTCAACAAAGAAGCTTCAGCATTGTAAAGCAAAGCAGAATTCAAAAAAAATTAAAGTGAACTTGGCAAACATGAAGAGCCTGAAAGAAACATGAACACAAGGATAACTCCTGTCGAGGTCAGGGAAGTTATGCAAACGTTAAAGCAGAAGTGATCCTGTACTTTAATGGAGATAATAATAAAAATATTTAAAAGTGCAGAAGAGGATTATATCACTGAACTTCTATAACAAGCATATCAAATATTGCTTGTTAGATCCTGAATATATGAATATGATGTTACTCTCAAAGATATTATCCTCAGTGACCATCTGTTGTAGTAGAGGAAATTGGATACAGTATTAAAAGTTACCCAGGTGTACTCCAGCCTCCCTCAATAGGTATAAGTATTTTTTGTTTTACTTGATGTGATAAAATATTGATTCTAGGAATTTGTATGAAGTGTGGAAGTGCATGGTAATCTCTAGCATAACTATTAGAAGAGTAACTATGGAGATAGAGATTAGAGTGAGACAACCACAGATTAAGGCAAGAAAAGGGGAAAGAAGCCCCAGAGAAGGTCCTGCTTGACTTCTGATTTGTAGCCTCTGGATGGTGAGAGGATGAGTTTCTGTTGTTTTAAGTCACCATGAGGATGGTAATTTGTGATGGCTGCCCTAAGACACTAACATAAATTATGGTCAAATTAAAATTAAATTTTAAAAATGTATTTAAATAACTAAAGTACCCCTAAGATAACAGGAAAAGGAAAACAAAGAATGAAAAATAAAAAATTAATTATAAATATTAGACTTAATCTAATTATATCAGTAATTAAACTAAGTATGAGTTACTAGAGTAACTAGGTTTAGCAAGGCTGCAAAATACAAAATTAAATATGCAAACAAACAGCCACTCATGGAGGTACATGGGAGTCTCAGCTACTCAGAATGCTGAGGTAGGAAGATTCCTTGAACCTACGAACTCAAGACAAGCCTGGACAACATAGCGAGACCTTGTCTCTAAAACAATAATAAAATAATAATAATAATACAAAAATCAATTGCATTTCTTTAGCAACAAAAAATCAGAAACTGAAATTAAAACAATGATATCTACAATAACACAAAAATATTTAATAGTTAAGGAGAAAAGTGACAAGAGATATGAAAGGTCTATACACTTACAACTTAAAAAAATATTGCTTTATTAAGACCTAAATAAATAGAAAGATAAATCTTATTAATGGAGTGAAGATCAATCTTCTTCAAATTGATTTTTAAATTCAACCCACTCTCAGTCAAGACTCCAGGATCTTTTCTGATGTATGTATTGTACAACAAATGTACTCTTAATAAAACACAATTAGAGATAAACATAGAAAAATGCATGAAATATCCCAAAGTATTAGTAAATTAGATAACACGCTACTAAATGATAATACACAGGTCAAAAAGACCTTTTAAGAGAAGTAAGAAAGTATTTTCTTTTCCTTTTTTGGGGGGGTGGATACTGGGAATTGAACTCAGGACCTTGTATTTGCCACACAGGTGCTTGTGCCACTGAGCTATATTCACAGCCAGAGAAAGTATTTTGAACTGCATGAAAATATATCAAAATCTGCAGGATAACACTAACGTAGTATGAATACTAATAGTAGAAAAGAAAGTCTATGTTAAGAGGATTTTAAGAGGATAATGAGGGAGCTATGAATAAACTCTATGCATATAAATTCAATAATCCAAATGGAATGAATCTATTATGTGTGATCTGAGTAAAATTATTTCAAAGAAATCATAGTTAAATACCATTTATAAATGTGTGTATAGTTAAATATCTTCTAAAAAAGAAAAGTCAAGGCCTACATGGTTTCACTGGTGAATTGAGCAGATACTAATAAAAAGATTTATAATAATGCTATACAATATCTTACAGAAAGTACAAGAAAATATTTTTCAACACATTTTATGAAGCCACTATGGTAGAAAATATAGCAGACTATAGACAACTATCTCTTCAGAATACAGACACAAAAATCCTCAGAAAAATAATAGCAAATCTAATCCAATATTATATAGAATATAAAGAATAATATATTCCAGCCAATTTTAGATTTATCCTAAAAATTAAAATCTGGTTCAATCTTCAAAAATCAGACTAAAGAAGAAAAACTAACTGAAGCATTAACTAGAGTAATCAGGTAAGACAAAGAAATAAAAGGGATATGCATAGGAAAGGAAGAAGTCAAAGTATCATTATTTGCAGATGATATGACCCTCTACCTACAAGACCCAAAACTTTCCCCCAAAAAATCCTAGAATAACCAAATTCAGCAATGTAGCAGGATGCAAAATCAACACACAAAAATCAATAGCATTGCTGTCCACTAACAAGGAACTCACTGAACAAGAAATTAGAAAAATACAATTCACAATAGCATCAAGAAAACTAAATACTTAAGAATTAACCTCACCAAGGAAGTGAAAGACCTCTACAGTGAAAACAACAGTACTGTGAAAAAGATTAAAGAGGACATCAGAAAATGGAAATATGCACTTTGTTCCTAGATATGCAGAACCAGTATAGTCAAAATTGTCATACTTCCCAAACTGATATACAGATTTAACACACTCTCAATCAAAATACCAGCATTCCTCACAGAATTAGAGAAAACAATCCTAGAAGAAATCCACAATAGTAAAACCATCCCAGGCAACAGAAGAACAAGGAAGAAGGCATCACAATCCTCGATTTCAAGTTGTATTACAAAGCTACCAGGGGTGGGGATGGAGGGGGAGAACTGGAACTGACACAAACACATGTGGATCAGTGGAATAGAACAGAGGATGCAGAAAAACTCCAGGTACATTCAGCTTCCAGAGTCAAAAACCTACACTGGAGGAATGATAGCTTCTTTTACAAATGGTGCTGGGAAGCTGACTATCCCCATGCAGAAGACTGAATCTAGACTCATCTGTCTCACCATCTACCAAACTAAAATCAAAACGGATGAGACGCAAGGACTTTCTGAACTGAACTCCGATTGCACAGGAAATAACACCAAGAATCAACAAATGAGATCACATCAAATTAAAAAGCTTCTGCACAACAAAGGAAATAACCAACAGAGTAAAGTGACAACCTTCAGCATGGGAAAAAATATTTTGCCAGATATTCCTTGGGCAGAGCATTAATATCTGGAATATTATATTAGAACCCGCAAAATAAAAAACCTCATCAAAAAATGGATAACTATAGACATGTCTCAGAAGTAGTACGAATGGTCAATAAACACTGTACATGAAAAAGTGTTCAGCGTCCCTGGAAGCAGCCTACAGGCCCATGAACAGATGAATGTGTAAAGAAAGTGTGGTATTTACACACAGTGTAATACTATTCTGCCATACAAAACAAGTGAGTCATTTGTTGGAAAATGGATACACCTGAAGACCATACTGTTAAGTGAAATAGATCAGACACACAAGCAAACACACACCTTAGTGGGTTAGACCAATGTCAATATTTTAGGTGTAATATTGTAGATTTTCACAGTGTTACCATCAGAAGAATCTGAGAAAAGTGCACAGGAAATCTCTCTGTAATAATTTTTAAAATTATATAAGACAATTTGGCTCAGAAAAATTAAGACACAATGGAGGAGTGGATTGGCAGCTTGAGATAATAAGGTACATTTTATCCATAACTTTTTTAGGTACTAAAAGCATCCACACAGAGCTGTCTAGATGGCTGATAGAGATAAGTACTGAAAGTGCTGGAAAAATTATTGAACAACAGCCATCTATTTGGGGTTCATCAACAAATGGTAATAGAACCATGAGACTGAATAAAATCACTGAGGGAGAACATATAAACTAAAAGAGACAAACATGGAATTCACAGGTTATGAATTCATCAATGTTGAAAGACTTAAAGAACACCAATATTTAAGGACATGTGAGAGAAGCAAAATAAAAGGAAAAATTGACCAATAATTTCAAGTGCTACAAATAAAACAAATATCTTATGTAATAGACCAAGTGATTACATTGCCATCTTGGTTTTATGTAGCAATTTTATAGGAAGTATGAATATGTACAATAGCTAAATTACAAATATTAAAAGATTAATGGAAAAATGCAGTAGAAACAATGCATGTACACCACACACTTGCAAAGTAACTGATGAGAAGTGATAAAAAAGGCTATTTGTCAAAAGACTTTTTTTAGGTTTGTTTATTTAATGAAGGATTCAGAAATGCTGGTGTTATTACTGAACCATGCAGGCTATTCTGGGAAGAAATCATGTTATTTATTTTTTTTCTGTAGAGCTTTTCAGGAAAACAAAGGATGAAATTCAGAAAACAGGGGGAGCGTATTAGCAATAGACCCTATCAAGAGAGAAGGTATAAGCCTGCCAGCTTGGAGACATCACTGACCTTTTATTCACCCACCACCACCCTTACCCCAACAATCAAACTTGCCAAATTAGCCTTCTTGACTCCTTGGCACCATCATGATTCCAAGACATGGACTAGGAAAATTTGGCTCATGCTTGCAGTTCAGTCTTGACTGTGATTTGATGCCTTTATTATATGTAGTCACAGAGGTTTTAAGAAGTTCAAATTGATTACCAATGGGGCTCATTCAATATTGCTTCTAGTTTTTCTCTAATAATTCTGAAAAGGTGTCTAGTACACTGTGTCTACCTCTTGTATGTTACTGTTTGTGCCCCAACAATAACTCCAGTTTGGCTGCTCTGTGGTAGGAGAAAGGGGTGGCTGACTAATAAGCAAATGTTCAAAAGTGTGGAAATAGATGAGAAACAAACAGTACCTTCAGTAAAAGTGGAAAAAAACAGTACTCCTCAATATTCTTTTCGATAACAAAATACAACTGTTTTAAGATAAGACAAGTGACAGACATATCTAGGCCAGCTACTGTAGGCATTGGGGTTAATAACACATGATTTATTTTCCATATATACTAACCTAGTTTATATAAGGGAACTTTCCTGAAATCCAAATTCCCATGTACTACCCCATTAAAAAACAAAAACAAAAACAAAAACAAAAACAAAAACAAAAACAAAAAAACTTCAGTGGTTCAATATTGCTTAGCAAATAAAATACAACTTCTTAGTGTGGCACGAAATCTGCAAGCTGTTCTCAATTTTTCACTACTAACTTCCCCTTAACTCCTATCACATACAACCAGGATAGTGGATTAATTTTGCTCCCTGAAAACACTCTATAAATTTTTATTCAGTGTTTTTTTTCCTCTTCTCAGTGCTTCATCTCCTCCATATCCCGCACCTGCATAAATCCTACTTATCATCCATATCTAGCTCATGGTGGGTCCCTAGGCTACATCAAGGACACATTACATGGTAGGTCCCTAGAATATATCAAGGACAAAGGATCCATTGAAACAAGAGTAAAAACTAAACGCTCACATAGCCATTCTTTAGGGTCACAGGATAGCACCTTTAGATCTTACAAATCTCTTGGTGGCACATCTGTTCTGTATCCTCTACCCACCATTCTCCCACCCAACTAGGAGTTATTACTATTAATATAAGACTACCAGTCATTTAGTAAGCTTTTACCATATATCAGCCACTCTGCCAAGTTCTTTATATACATTATTTCATTTAACCCTTATGATAATTCACAGGTTATGAATTCATCAATGTTGAAAAATTTAAAAGAGGTTAAGTGACTTTCCCAGACTTACATGACTAGTAAATAGTACTTTTGGTACACAAAACTAGGACCGTCTGAATCTAAAACCTATAGTTTTTCCACTAAGTTATTTTGGGGTTCAGTGATTGCCCTGATTTTGAGGTGTTTTTGCTATAGAAGAATCACTATAGATTAGGAACAACACCACAGGAAAGAGCATGAAAGACTAAGCCTTAAAGAGAAGGAATGTAGTTGGTCTTTAAAAATTAGATACTGTCAGGAGAATTTACCAAGGTAAAAAGAGAACTAATGATAAATGGCAGAACTCCTACTGGAAAGAAGACTAAAAATTAAAAAAAAAAAAAGACACATTTGGCTATATCTGGATTTATATCTTTCAAGAACCTAAACAAAGCAACTAGCAACAGATAAAGGTACAAACATGTAGAAACTAATGGAAACCTAATATGTGAAATAGTCAACAAAATGGAATCCCAAAATCTCAGAGCCACAACACAAAAGCCATCTTCCCTGCTGAATTGAATTAGTTCACTGAGGAAGTGCCTTTCAACAATGGAAATTCCATTAAATAACAGAAATTTTACAAATAAGTTTAACCACTTTATTAGTCTTTCAAATTACACTACTTAACATATACTAAGTTTAAACTAATCTAAGATAAAAGAAATCTGAGGACCAAGCTATGCAGAAGTAGCCCATAAACTAGACAGGCAGAGGGACCCAGCAGAGACTAACAAAGCCTGTAAGTCATCACATTCCACCAGAAACACCCAGATGAAACCAGATGAAAAAGCACTTCAACAATACCCCCAAACAACTGCTGAAGCTACGAACTCGGAAACACGGCAAGGTAAGTAACACAGATATTTATATTAGTATTAATGTAATACTCTGTCACCATAAAATAGATTTGAGGATAACATGTCAGTCTTGAATCTTAGCCATAAATAAAATAATAGTTTTATTGTAAGAGGGTACCATGGTATTTTCTGTGTGTGACTATTTCTCTGAAGACACCAAGGAAGGAAGAAAATTAACAATTTCTAAGACTAAGACATGGGAAGAAAAGCTTAGAATTTAAAAAAATTGAAGGATGAAATGATATTTCTGTGAATCCATGTTGTTTATATGAACGGTGACATCTCCATCTGTGTCGTTAACATTATTAACAGAGATACTGAATATCTGTGAAAAAGTGAATGTGGACTAATACTTGGCTTATCTTCATTCTTAAGTTAAATTATATTTAAATATATTTAAATATACTACTAGGTATTTGCTGTGTGTCTCCAAATATCTTGCCTTCTTGAGGGTAAAAATATTCCTTTTTTCTCCCTAGATGCTTCAAGGTACACAGCAGAGGTTTCATAAGTGAACATTTGATAAATGCTGATAAAAAATCTTGATATTTCACTTTCTGATCGCAAGCAGTATTGCACTGTGGTTGAAAATTAGATCAGCATCACATAGCAATTAACTTTTAAAAAATTAAAGTCCATGGTCTAGGTTAATGTAAATAAAGCTCAGAACTAGACAGGAACTGTTGTTTTCTCCTGCAAGGCTTCCAGTTAAAATGTTACCCTATTTCCATACTCCCATAAAAGTAAACCTTGAATGATTCAAGGACAGTGAGGAACAGAACAGAGAGGAATGTAAAACCTTAGAGAGCACCAATGATTAACCATCAGAGACTTAGACAGAACTATGGTTTTGTTTGTTTGTTTCTCTTTTTTTAAGTGTTATTAGGGGAAAAATTCAAATATACCTAAAACCAGAGGCAGTGACATAATAAATTTCCATGTGCCTATAACCCAGCTTAAAAATGTGTCAAAGCAAGGCCAATCATACATTCTCTATAATCCTTCCCTACTAGTCTTTTCAGATTATTTAGAAGTAAGTCTCAGACATCAAAATGTTTCATCTTTAACATGTTCAGTGTGTAGTTCTAAAAACACAAGGACACCCACTTCTGAAATTTAACCTTAAGCTCCCCAAAACCACAATATTTCACCAGGATCATCTTTGAATTTGAAGGATACCCAGTATCCTGTTGTAAAAATTTATTTTTGATTTGCAGTATATACCAAAAGTAACAAAAAACTAATTATATAGTTCTACCTATTTATCCTGAGGAAATAATTCAGGTAATAGAAGAAGAAAATAATCAATTAACTATATTAAAGTTCTCATCAGAACATTATTTGCAGTAGTGAAACAATTAGGGTAAAGATGGTAAAGATATGGAATACTTTATGTAACCGATAAAATATTTATAAAACTAGAAATATGGAATTCCAGTGAATTTTACTTACATTATTACTACTTTATTAAGATGATTATAATGCAAATAAACTTTAGAAAAGCCTAACAAAAACCGAAAATAATTAAAATGATCGATTTGGGGTGCTTTTTCTCCTCTACTTTAAAAAGTCTGCGTATATTTGTGACAATGGTCTTATATTGAAAAATACTTTGTAATTACAAACTTTTTAGTTTTATTTCTCCATGTTACAACTACCATCTTTCAGAACACAAATTATATGTTACTTTCTTCATGAAGCTTCCTGTAACTGCCTGAGATATTCTATCTTTAAGTTTCTATAGCACTTGGCAGACAACGCAAGTCTGTTATTCACAAATGTATCTGGAAAAGTTTTATATGAAAAATGTGAAATCAATATACTTTCATTTTATTATGTGAAAAACAAAATCAACTATATAACATCACTAAATAAATCTTAACTTTTAGACCTAAACATCCATATATTTTTACCAGTTCTTACGTCTTCTTTAATGATGAGTGTTTACTTCCTAATTCAACAAAATTGAGGTTAGGTCCAACTAGCATCCATTTCAAGCTAATCTTTGTTTCTATTAACACTTTCAGATCTGTTCTCTTGTAATTTTTATTAAATCACAAGTCAAATCTTTGTTTTAGCAATGAAACTTTCTCATCAAAATTTTACCCATGGGAGACCAAAAATGAGATCAAGAAAGCACAACTCCTTTAGCAAAGGCTTAGTCGTGAACCAGCGAGTCCCAGAGACCAAGAGCTCCTCCTGCTGGCTACCAATTCCTCATCAGCCCGCTCCTGGACTATTCCATGAAGCACAATATAATATTCAAATAACCGCACCAAAGTGAATAGCAACTCCTCAAATGGAATTTTTCACTGGTTAGATGCACCATTATGGAACAACTCAAATTATATAAAAGTTCAAATTTGCCATTCAAAGGTATTGTTAATCAGAGCTGCAGTGAATACACTACTGAGCTACCTGCTAATGCCATGATCTTAAGTCAGTAGGTCATCACAGAAAATGTAATAAAATAAAAGCAAGCACATGGCCCAGAACTCCTGTCAGGCACAGTGGTTTATATTATTAGGAAGACTTTGGTTGAACCTTGCCCTGAGTCTCATGAATTATAAGAAGAGTGATTCCATTTCAGGTCATTTGTTTTGCTGAATGGAGTAGTTAATTTGGCATTCAGAAATAAATTATTAAGGGTAATAACGGAGACACTGCTCATTGCTAACTACAACTCTCCAAGGGGTGTCTAACCCTTCCTTAATTATCAAGCACATTTAAGGAAACTGAGTTGAAAGAGTATAAATGACCTTCCCTAGATAACCAAATTGTCTCCGTCTGGCCTTGATGTCAGCATATATTAAAATGTGGATTGTTTAAAGTTTGCATTTACAAAAGCCAAAATGCCAACAGTTCTCATAACTTTTTAAGACAATAACTTTCAACTTGACATAATAGTTATTAACCTATATTAATTTCCAGATAAGATTAGAAATTCCAAGAAAGTAAACATCTTGTGTTTTACCGTTTATTTGCTTCACAGAGCCTAGGGTACTATCTCACACATAATAAATTACTACCTATTAGATAAAGTGTGCCAAAACACAAATTATATCAATTTAGCTTAATGATCTTAATTGGTTTTATTTGCAATTCTACAAGAGGGCAAGATCTCATTCTATAAAATAAAATAAGTGTTTTGATGAGTTGAGCAGAAATAGTTGGCTTCATTAACAGAAAAGGACTAAAGAAAGCAGCTTATTTCAAAGTTTCTTTATAAGGCAGAAACTGGCCTGTTAGGAAAAATTAGCTATTCTCTGTTGCTTTCTTGGAAAGTCACATAACACCTAGTTTTGGCTCAGTGAAATAGAAGTTAATGTCTCAGTGACTATTTTGAGGTTTTTTTTTTCTTTTTTTCTTTTTTCTTTTTCTTCACCAGGCTCTTCTGTCAAAAACATAATTCAGTGATTTCACCTTCAATCTCCACCTCTGCTCTTCCTAATTCTCTACCACTTCTCATTCCATTTAGGGAGTAGAAAGAACTTTGAATTGTGTTCAGTATTGGACCCCAGATTCACCTGAGGAGGTTGGGGGGTGGGCAGGCTTGCAGAAGACTTATTTTTGTAACTAACATTTCCCAGTTCCCACCCCAAGAAAAAAAGAGCTAGCAAGGTAAGTCTGACTCAAGGGAAAAAAAAGTTCTTTCTCATTAAGAGGAATAATTATTCTGAACACATCATTTTATCGCTGATTCCAACTTGTTATTGAAACAAAATCATAGATTGGTATACAGATCCTAGACTGCAAGTGCTAGAGTTTTAGTATTTGAATGTATGTTCAAAAAATGTTCCTATGTAGTTGAAAATGCACCATCTTATTTCTGATCTTTCTCATCAATTTATTAACTTCTATTTCTTCTTTTACTATTCATTCAGAATTCACTGTTCATTTAGCTATTATATTATTACTGCTTTTAACAATAAAATCCCCCTTTAAAATTTTTTTTTTCATTTTTCTTGCATTTTCAGTTTGCCTTCGGGTTTTTTTTTTTTTCTTTAGTTCTTTTTACATGATCATCTTTGTTGGTCAAATTTTTGCATGTGATTTCTCTCCACTGGCTTTAGGTTTAGGAAATCCTCCTCTGTAAAGACATCTGGAAATTATTCATTTTCTTCTATTTTATTCCATTTGGGGAGTAGGAGTAATTTTTTACATGTATTATGCTAATAATTTTTGTTAATTTTAATTCTAAAGATTAGCCCATTATATCAACTGGGTTGGTTTTTTTGGTTTTTGTTTGTTTGTTTGTTTTTGTTTTTGTTTTTGTTTTGCAGCACAAGAGATCGAACTCACAACCTCGCGCCTGCCAGACAGGCACTTAAGCCACTGAGCCAAACTCCTGGCCCTGGTTTTTTGAGATAAGGTCGCACTACATAGCTCAGGCCAACCTTGTGCTGGCATTGTAGCCTAAGCCGACCTCGAACTCACAATATTCCTCCTACTTCAGCCTCCCCAGTGCTGGGATTAGAGGCATGGGCCACCATGCCTGGCTCTATCAACTCTTCATAAGATTCACAGTTTACTGTTTAAGAGATGGAAGGGTCTGCTTTGAGGACTATTTTTGTTTTATGAATCCACCTGCCCTTACACCTCTACATTACCGTTTAATATTGTGCTTTCATGATGCCTTAATATAGTGGGGAGTGTTCCTAACATTACTGTTCCTGAAGATTTAAGTAGTCTTGCTTGTTAAGTCTTTCAGATACATTTAATGATTAATCCGTGAAATTGTGATTAAAATATTCACTTAGCTGAAAAAGAACTGACCATGTGGAAGTGCTAGCCTCCCATCCAGGAGGAAGTTTCACACTTCCATTTACCTGGAGGTACACAGAGGCACACAATTTTTCAGAAAGCTATGCCTTCGGATAGTCATAGACATTAGACATATTTTCCAGTTTCTCATGGTAAGAAAGATGCTTCTCATCTAAATATCTGAATAAGGATGTAGTTGACTGTCTTCTGGATTCAAACTCAGAAACTGGTGTTTCAGTTCATAATATCTGAAAATGAGGAAAAGATGGAGGAGGAAGAAAGTTTAATGAAAATTTTAGAAGAAAAAAAATTCAAAATCCAAATTTATGGTTATCAGATTGTAACTTGCAACCCATTGGAAAGTGGAAAATATTTAGCAGACCCTTGATGAGCAATTTTTAAAAATGAAATAGAATTAGAAAATTTTCTAAACATTGTTTGGTGGAAATTTATGTCTATTGCATGTTTGTGCACATGTGTGTATAAGATCTGAATCAAGGATAAAGTTAATTTGTATCTATGGTAGTTCATTGTACCAGGGAGTTCCAGTGCATTTTTCTGAATGTACAAATAAATGGTTATTATTTATTGTGTATTCCTAATCCATTTTAGAAAATGTGTCTCCTTTCAATTTCCAAATTGCATCTTTATGTCTTGGAGGACAGGGTTGTGAGTGTGTGTGTGTGTGTGTGTGTGTGTGATTTCTGGGTTGGGTTTGTTTGTTTGCTTGCTTTGGACTTTTGAGACAAGGTTTCACTGGCCTTGAATTCACTAGTATGTAACCCAGGCTGGCCTCAAACTGACAGCGATCCTCCTGCCTTAGACTCCTGGGTGCTGGGATTAAAGGCGTGTGCCACCATGTCTGGTTTTAAAATATGTTATTATCATGTTTACTTTCTTGACTAAGAACCATGATGCTAGAATAGATAGGGCCCATCCGAATAAGGATGTTGCTTACTCAAATCCTTCACAGAAAGAAGACTCTCGGTTTTTCATTTTTCATACAAGTTTAACAGAAAAATCAAACTGCTAGCCACACAGGAAGCCCAAAGTATGCAAATTAAGTGAATTATTGTTCTTATTGGGTTTAAATTTAGACTGTTCAGCCAATCTCTAAAGGACACGCTTGTTCCTTTTTTTTCTAAATAGCACTGTGAGCCAAAGTATAAGTGCAAACACAAGAAGTCTCCCATTAAACGTATTTATCCTACAATGTTTTCCACTATGTATTCTCTAATATCTTTGTAAGATGGCATTATTGCTAGGCGTGATAGTGCATGCCTGTAATGTCAGCACTCTGGAGGCTGAGGCAGGAGAACTGCCATGGATTCAGGGCCAGCCTGGGTTACACGGTGAATTCAAGGCCAACCTGAACTACATAATGAAATCCTGACTCAAAAAAAAAAAAAAAAAAAAAGGCATTATCTTTGCTGACCCTAATTCTAGCTTATCTTACAAAGAGTCAAATACAATACAGACAATTCTAAATAACTTACATTATAAGTCTACAGATGGAGAATCCCAGATTCATAACTGTACTGTCTCACATAATGCCCACCTTCTCTCCAAATGAAAATTTAGCCCAGAATCTTGAATATATATTCTTATCATGAGGAATATTTTTAAAAGATTCAACTTCATATGATATCTTAGTTTCATAACACAAATAATTTGCCTAAAAAGTGATTTAAATATTTTAAATTAAAACAACCAAATACATAATACTAAATGTGTATCTGTAGCCCTACTCAGAAATTTTAATATTCTTCAGGCACTGACTTTTAATTTAGCTCCAAATATTACAGAAATCAATCTGCAAGTATATTCAATATAAGGACTAAGGGTTAAGCAAATTAAGGAGCATAAATAGTCAAGTGCTGATCATTTCTAATCAGGCTCTGATGTTTACAAAAGTTTTTAAATATTATGTGGAAATAACCATGTTTACGAATAACCACACAATAAACATGAATATTTCCTATCTAGAATTCCCCAACCACCACAAAATCTAATGCTTTAATTTATGCATCAATGGGTTGTATTCTGTTGCCCATACTTTCCCTACACTGATCCAGGAGTAATAAAAATAATTCCTTTAAAAAAAACCTGTTTTCAAGGAAATTCTTTAGAAAACATAGTTGTGTTACACGTAAAGTAACATTTCTCTATCAGATTCACAAAGACAGGGGTTATTTTTCAAGACTTTAAATGGAGATTTATTATTTTATTTTTCAGAGATCATTGAAATATGGCCCAGAGTGACTTCCTCTACCCAGATAACCCAAGGAGGCGGCAAGAAGTAAACCGTCTTCACCAGCAGCTCCTTGACTGCTTATCTGACAGCTTCCATGCCACTAATAAGCTCATAGGTGTCTTAAACGCACACTTGGGATGCACGCTGGCCTCTATTGAAATGAAAAGAGATGGTACCATAAAAGAAAACTGTGATATCATCATTCACGCTGTGACAAAAATTCAAAAGGAACTGCAAAAGGTGGACGAAGCACTCAAAGACAAACTAGAGCCGACCCTCTATAGAAAACTTCAGGACATTAAGGAACGGGAAACAGAGAAAATTGCAATAGTACAAAAGGTTATGTCAGTCATCCTGGGCGAAGCCACATCCGCAGCCAGTGCAGTGGCGGTTAAACTCGTGGGCTCAAACATCACAACTGGCATAATTAACAAGTTGGTCTCTGTGTTAGCTCAAATTGGTGCTTCTCTCCTTGGTAGTATTGGAGTTGCTGTCCTTGGCCTTGGCATAGATATGATCTTCCGTGCCATCCTGGGAGCAGTGGAGAAAACACAGCTTCAAACAGCCATCAAAAGCTATGAGAAACATCTGGTGGAGTTCAAGACAGCATCGGAAAAATATAATGATGCCATTACCGAGGTCGCTGATACAGTGAAATGCCAAATGAAATGAATCGTCATTTTATTTTCCAATGAAATGTTCTTCTGCAGCGTTTGCTTTTTTTTTTTTTTTTTTTTTTTTTTTTTGATTCGGTTCCTTTTCCACATGCTTCCAACATGGACATAAATAGGGCAAACAATTTGGAAAGGAGAACTGGAGATGCTAAAACTAGATAACTCTTGAGTTGTGTATCAACAACGAATGCCTGGATCAGTTGGTGCTAAATCCTTCCAAAAAAAGATCGTATCTCAGAATGTTTTTTCACCCTCTTCTATAGATCTGATTTAGGGTAAATGCTATCAGAAAGGAGTAGGTGTAGGGAATACTTCTTCCTTTTCTAAATTTCCATTAAAATCCTTAAAACTTACATTGAATGCAGAGATTTTCATTTCTATCATTAGCTTCTAATATCACTTAGTTCTAAAGAGACATTAGTTCTAAAGAGACCTTCTTGCTGGGTGTGGTGGTGCACGCCTGTAATCCCAGCACTCAGGAGGCTGAAGCAGGAGGATTGCCACAAGTTTGAGGCCAGCCTGGTCTACATAGTGAGTTCAGAGACAGCCTGAACTACATAAGGAGACCCTGACTCAAAGAGAGAGAGACGGAGAGAGAGACAGACAGACAGACAGACAGACAAAGAGACAGAGATACAGAAAGACAGAGACAGAGAGAGACATTCTTAGTAATTTCTCGTTAAACACAAATCTGGAGACTTTGAATGAAACAGAAATACGTACTACCATATTGATTACTAGATTAAATTCAATTTAATCTATAAACTGAAAGAGACTGAAAAATGGTGTGTAATAATAGGCTACAATGATGAAAGGAGATAATATATCTGTAAACTACTAACTACAGTGTAATTTGGATGGATCAAAAGTTAACATTAAAGTGATAAAAGTCTCTATAATAACCATCAATGCTTATCATGTGTGATGACTATCTCTAGAAACAATAAAAAGCTGAATCTCAGCTACACATGAATAATATGCATCTAGGATGCTGAAGAGGAATTCACTATTCTTAAAAATGTGTTAATCAAAGAAAAGTTGTAATTTATTAAGGTTTTTCTAGGGAAAAAATAAAATAATTTCATTTTCAATACTAGTAGAAAGGAGGCAGCTGCTTCTGCCACATAAAATACTAGGTGGCCCATTTTATTAACTACCTGGGGTCAGAAAAATTCCAGAGGCTATGGAAGCCTCCTGGTTCAGCTGATTTTTCTGTAGATGCAAGCATTTGTTTTCTAAACCGTTCACCAACTGGTAATTTCCATTGAGACTGATTTAGGATCTATACTGCATTTTGAAAATTATTATCCTGTTGGCTTCAGGATGTGTTTGTTTAGTTTATTCTTATATCCAATTACAAGAAGATCTTGAAATAAAAAATATTCAGCATATCTCACAATTTTTAAATAGCCAGATGAAAATTTTAGTGAAATGAAAGACTAAATTTTCAAAGGTTCATTTTCTTTTGTTGCTTTCATGTTTATATAAATGAGATGTAAACTATCACAATTCGGCTGAACCTCAAAATCAAATCTTTTTATGACGTGTGACCTACAAGATTTTGTTATTGCTCTTGCTGAGACTCAAATTCAGCCTGACATCAAATCAAGAATTTACTAAAACAAAGGTTTGTTTATGTATGGATTCAATTTAAGACTATTAAGGGCATATTTGGCTAAAACATAATATGCATCTCTGCCAATATTTTGAAATACTTGTAACTGATAGTAAGAATTCACCTTTTCTTTTTTCTAGGAGAAATGTCTAGATAGACAAAACCAAGCATGCCCTTTAAAAGCAGAATTTTTAAAAATAAAAAATACTTACCTTTAACGAGCAAAGATGAAAGTCTCAAGGAAAGGGAGTATATACAGAAAGAAAGGTCAAACATTAGAAATAGGTGAATAACCCTGTATGTATGGTGACATCATAAAAGATGTTTGGCTGGTAACAAGCCTAGTAAGAGAGCCAATATTTATCAACCTCGCCATTCCTAACCTAGTAACTACGTATATATCCCCTCGTTTCCTCTTCAAAAATATTAATTCTGTATATAAGCAATCTAGGGAGTTTAAAACGGACAGTGGTTTATTTGTTCAGGTATACAAATGCTCTGTGTTCACAAGTCACTACTGCATTTCCAGACTCGCTAGGCACCCACGTGGGATGCTTGCAAAGCACATTAAACTCTGTATCAAATGTTATTGCAGAATTCATTTTCAAACAGAAATGGAAACATTTGTCACGGGCTTCCATCACAGGAAAAGTAAAAATACAACACAATACAAAGCGACAAAACACAAAACTCCTCCCAATTTTCGAATGAACCGCTTTGGGAGGTTGAATACAAGCAGCTTCCGGAAATTAGGTTAGAATGCCTCAGGACTAAGAGGCAAAGTAAGCAGCCAATCTCATAACGGCTTCGTTTTCCTTATTTCTATTAGACTAACTACGTGTCAATTGACGTGGAGTCCGTACTAAGGCGGGCTCTTAGCCGAAAATCAACCAATTGGGTAGTGTTTTAGAGCGGAAGCGACTCTCGTCCTCGAGTTGCTGGGTAGTCTCTATGATTGCAGAATTGCGCTACGCTAAGAGAGCCTAAACTCCAGAGATAGGAAATGACGTAAGGATGGCGGAGGGGCGCGAGGTTTCAAGATGGCGGAGACTGGGTGCTTGACCGAGAAGCAGAGGTGAAGGCCCCTGCGGAGTAAAGGAAGCCGGCCATCGTCCCCTCTCCGCCTTTAGCAGTTGTGGGAGCCCAGCAAAAGTGTGAGTATATGGAATTGCTTTACTCCCCGGCTCCATCTCTCCCATCCTTTTCTGGGCCCCATGCGTTTACCCCGAGGACGTCAGGCCCCTTTGCCCCGCTGTCCGTCTCCCGGGTTGGGGTCTGCCGAGTCGCGGACTGGCGGATTCCTGGGTCTGGTGTGGCGCAGTGTCCAGCGGTAGGTGGCTGAGTTCACCCGTCGCTTAGCACCGCCTCCTGTGCACGCTGACCGCTGCCTTAGGTCTGACGTCTCAGACCTCGAGTCAGCATCAACCGTCGCTATGGTTTCGGCGGTTGCTCCTGCTCTTGCCCCCTTCGGTGGACATGGACCCCGTCTCATTGAAACCTCGGGCTACTTAGGGTTTCTCGCGATTTTTTTGGCCTGATTTCCCGGTCGCCTTTGCTTTTAGACAGAAAAGTAGTTTTTGTAGACTGAGGTCTTCGCCATGGTCGTTTGTAAAAATTCTCATTAATTAATGTCTGTTCTATTGTGGGAGAAGAGGGTCATAATATGAGAATGCTTGAGAAAGTCAAACACAAAATATATTAATAGAGGCAATGAAAGATACATCGGCTTATATTTGTAATATTTTGTTGGTTTTCCCTATTCGCTGCGTTCTTCCTTCCTGCCCCCAGTTTTCCCGAAAAGGATATGCTCGATGCGATAAATTGCCGCTGGAACAGCGCTGAAGCATCTAGCAGAAATCATTTGAATGCTTGATGAAAGAAGCATTAACAGCCAGTAGTGGTGGCACACGCCTGTAATTCCAGCCTTCTGGGAATTTAAGGCAAGAAGATAAAAAGTTCGAGCCCAGCCTGGGCAATTTAGTGACTTAGTGACTCCCTGCCTCAGAATAAAAAGGTTAGTGGATATAGGGATACTGCTCAGTGCGAAGGCCCTCGGTTCAATGCCTCACCCCCGACTCCCGAGCTCCACCTCCCCCCGCCCAACAAAAGCATCAAGTGTAATAAATTTGTCTGGCAAAAATCTTCTAAAAGAAAGGACAGAGAGAAGATATAATTGTATAGTCAACCAAAGCATTCACCTTATGATCTCCTTTTCCCTTTCCTCCCGTTATGTGTCCACTTTTAAAAGGAAACAAATTTGTCTACTTTAGTAGTGGAAAGACTGTTTCAAAAAATTAAACTTAGCTCCCTTGTAATAAAAGAGAAAGATATTTTTCATCAAACAGTTAACCATTTAAGATTACCTTTAAATGTACAAATCACCAGCTGGGCATGATGGAGCACACACACCTCTATGTTCAGCACTTGGGACGCTGAGGCAGGAGGATCACTGAGAGTTTGAGGCCAGCCTGAGCTACATGGTGAGTTAAAGGCCAGCCTGGACCACAGAGCGAACCCCTGCCTCAAAAAACAAAACAGTAACAACAAACCACAAATCAGCAATCAAGTAGATACTAACTAGTAAGAAATATAGGTATTTTAATAGTGAGGTTTTAGAGACGTTAATTTACTAATTTTGAATATTTGCATTTTCAGTTATGCTTTAAACTCTCGAGAGTCAAGACTTATGTCTGAATTAGAACCAAATTTGAATTAAATATTCTTGAATTAGTGAGTTTTTACTATCAAAAGTCATGAAAATGTATAACACACATGCCAAGAGAGGCAAAGGAAAGGTGTTTGTCTTCAATCCCAAATCCATTTCTCCCATTGTCTTTTTTTTCTTCTTTCCCCCTAACATGTAAATAAAAAAGACTAAGAATTTTTCATATGCATGGTTTATGTCATTGTTAATTTTCTAGATGATTTTTTCTTCAATAGGCAATGCTATGATTCATGAAGAAAATGTTAAATTGATGAATAATAAAGTCACCTTCTGATTTATAACCTTTCTAAAGAATAATGGAATTTTTTTTGTGGTCAAGAAAGTTGAGACCATTTTTGTTGGATACCAAAGTTAATACCTAAGGAAAGAACATGATCTCACAAAATTAATAAAGGAATGTTTCTTTCTAGAGATTGTTAGGAACTGTAATAAAAATAGAAAAAATAAGCTATTTCTTTGTTTTTGCAGGTTTTTTTTTTTTTTAAAGAATAAGCCATTATACATTGTCAATATGGGGCGGAGATCGACATCATCCACCAAGAGTGGAAAATTTATGAACCCTACCGACCAAGCTCGTAAGTGTCCATTAGTGTGGAATGATGAATAGGAGTATTAAAAATTTCAAATATTAGAGACTAGTTCATTATGGCTTAATTGTAATATCAGCGGTCACAGGAATAAGTTATGTAGTTATCTGGAGTAGTTGTGTTACAACGTCAAAACTTTAAACATGTAAATAAATTAATACCCACATTTAATCTTTGAGATTTAAGTGACTTTCAAAGTAGAATTGCCTTAAGGCTTTCTTTTTATATTTGGAATTTTTAATATACACATTATCTTGCAGGTTTTTCCTTAGTATTTTGTAGTATTTTTTTTTCTTAAGATTTATAATTACTTTCTAAGAAACTGAAAAATGCCTTGACATTTTTGGTTGTGATTAGAGGGATGCTGTTTTCATCTAATGGGTAGAACCAAAGGATGCTACCGAATATCCTGCAGTGCATAGGAAGAATTGTCTGTATTGAAGGGGAAAAACATTAATGTTAAAGAGTTGAAGATTGTATCATCTGTCCTTCTTTCTCTTTAAGGAAAGGAAGCTCGGAAGAGAGAATTGAAGAAGGTATGATATCAGAAGAATCCTATTTAGCTTTTAAGTGTTGTTATATTTGGCACATCTTATTGTTTGGAATTATTGTATTTCAAAATAACATTTTCAGTTACTTGCCAAAATAGATTATGCTTCTTAGTAAAAACTATAGAATTTACTAAGCCAAAGTTTACTAAAGTTAAAAAAATGAACTGAAGTAACTGCAGGAAGTGTCTGATGGCTTATAATGACACTGTTGATCTTTCCCAATAAGTTAAAAAATACTTTTGAAAATCAGTGTTCTTTGCTGCTCAGCAAAGCATAACTTGTCAAAAACTACTGAATTAGTAAATGGAAATCAATGTTGGATAACTTTCTATATATTATCTTCCATATCAGTTTGTGGCAAGGTACTTGAATAAGAAAGGAATAACCTTTTAGTATAATGTGTTAACACATTGAGGAAGCCCAGATTTTTAATCGTTTTCAGTGGTATGTTGTTTTATTAACTAGCATATTTTCTGAGACTTTTCTCTATTCCAATCAGCGTAAAAAATTTTTTTTAATTGCAACTTTAAAAGAAATACTTGCCCAAGAAAGGACATCTTTTTGACTGTAAAGTTACTTGGAGAGCAAAAAATGTCATACCTCTGTTTCCGGTGATTGAAACATGATCAGAAACCAAAGGAAAATGCAAAATTTGTTTTAAGTCAATTCGTGAAGCATATTGAAATAATTCACAGATATCCAACTTCTTAACTCTGTTCTTCTTTCACTTCACTAAGAACAAAAAACAGCGTATGATGGTTCGAGCTGCAGTCTTGAAGATGAAGGATCCCAAACAGATTATCCGGGACATGGAAAAATTGGATGAAATGGGTAAAAAACTTGTTAAAAGGCTAAATTTTATAACAGCTGTAGTTAAAAGGCTAAACTTTATAACAGCTGTAGTGATCCAATAGGCACAGAGGCAGGGACATGATGAGTGAAGCAGCATAGGCTTAAGAAAAATAGGACAACATGATGACATTTGATAGCTAGTTAGTATTAGTGTCAGGAAGACAAAATGGAGAGATGAGGGTTTTTTACAAACTGGAAATTCCACATCTTAGAGTAAGAGAAAAATTAACTGGAGGTAATTGTTGGGAGTTAAAAAGTACAGTCTGACCAGCTCACTTTTTTTGAGAGAAAAGTTGGATTTATGAAATCATTGTTTTTCTAGTGTTGGCAGGTACCATGTAAATCTAAGTATTAGGCCACTGTGAATATAAGGCAATTTTTTACTTTTCCATTGAGAAGATGCGAAAAGATATTTGGCTGTTTGATAAGAACATAAAGGAAATCATCACACAAGTGTTCCTTGATTTACAATGGGATAACATTCTGTTATATCACTGGTAAATTGAAAGTAATGTAAGTCAACAATTTTTTTTTTTCTTTTTTTTTGGCACTGGGGATTGAACTCACAACCTCATGCCTGTCAGACAGGCGCTTAAATCACTGAGCCAAACTCCCGGCCCTAGTTTTTTGAGACAGGGTTGCACTGTGTAGCTCAGGCCGGCCTTGTGCTCACGTTGTAGCCCAAGCTGGCCTTAAACTCACAATACTCCTCCTACCTCAGCCTCCCAAGTGCTAGGAAACAATCTTTTAACGTATTAAACCTAATGAATATTTTTGCTTAGCTTTGCCTGCTTTAAATGTGCTCAGGACATGTGTCAACTTTCAGCTAGGCAAAATCATTGAATTTAAAATCTATTTTATGATAACATTGCATATTCCATGTAATTTATTGAATACTGTACTGAAAGTAAAAAACAGAACAGTCGTATATATACTTGAGCAGTTTCTACTGCATGCTTACAGCTTTCACATCACTTTAAAGTAGAAAAAATCTTAAGTGGAACCATCATCTGTTGTTTGAGAATCATTAATAGACACTGGAAATGTTATGTTCACTCACAGATCCCTTTCTTTTGCTATTAGAACATCGTTTTTTCATTTGTTCTTTTTTTCTTAATTATTTACTTTACAGTTCTGGTGATTGAACCCAGTTTCTTTTCACTCTAAAATAGACATTTTCAAACTGCAAAAAAAATCTAGTTAACTACCATGTGGTTTATCAACTGTCAAATTTTAGTCAATTCTACGTTCTTCCTTCTGTGTCTCACCTTTTTGTCAGTTGTGTTTTAAGTGATCCTGATGTGCAAGTTTTTTTTACAGAGATACCAACACATTCAGTAATTTATCCAAAAACAGAGTATTTGGTGAAAAAGACAGAGAGGAATTCCTCAGTGATGCATTAATTAGGATTCAAAACAGTCACATAGGGCTATAATATTACAAATTTCCCAATGTAACTTTTGAGAGTTCATGAAGTAGTTTGGTCAAGAGCCCTGAGCGGGGACCTCCATATCTTTCCCAGGTTAACTGTAATGGATTTCACTTGTGTCTGGTTTAAATAATGATTTTCCCTATGGTTTCATAGAGTCCCATGATAAATGGTCTAAAATTGTTCATTGTTGTTTTTACAGAAGATGATAATAACTGAAGTTACTTCAAGTTTTTATGCATATTAGGGCCGGGAGTTTGGCTCAGTGACTTAAGCGCCTGTCTGACAGGCATGAGGTTGTGAGTTCAATCCCTGGTGCCGCCAAAAAAAAAAAAAGTTTTTATGCATATTATCCTCAGTGACTTTAGGGTGGGTAGATACAGTATTTTATAGGTGAAGAAATTGACAGCAGTTGCATACCTTTTTCAAAGTTACACTGCTAGCCAGTGCACGGGCTATGTATCAAGGTCCTCCACCGCCCCCGTTGCCGAGCATCCTGCTTGCCTGGAGGACCTGCTGGGTTCATGGCAACTGGATTACAAATGCTTGTATTGCTGGAGTGCTTTGCAGGCCTGGTGCCAACAGTGTCAGTATCTCTTGGTTAGATAACATTTTCTAGTGTAGCAAATAGGTGGGATATTCTTCTGTCTTGTCTTTGAGCCCCATTATTGTCATTGGTTTGCTTAATTTTGTTTAATTTTCGTTTCCTTTTTTTTTTTCTTTTTTTCCTTCATTTCACACCCTGTTTTCATTGGTTTTACTGTGTTTTGTTTTTGGTTTGTGTTTGCTATTCTTGATGGAATGGTCAACTATTCTGAAAGTAACAAGATACAATATAGTAACTATTGTTTTCATACTATCTCTCAAGTTCTAAGCCCATTCTACTGCTTTGTTTTGATTGTTCTATTATCTTTTGTTGCATTTCACTATCTTTGAAATAAAATTTTAAAAAAATTAAAAAAAAATAAATGTGTAAAAATAAAAAAAATTAGAAAAAACAAAGTTACACTGCTAGGTAGTGGCAAAGCTGGGATTAAAACTCACATTCAACACTTTGATTAATCACACTAGGAACAATATAAGAATATACCTTCTAGATTTGAATAATCACAAAGTCAGTAGGATTCAGGAAGGAAGGTAATTCAACTTGTTATCCTAAGAAAAGGGAGATGACAACAAAGACATTGGCTGCTGTAACTGAGAAATTCACACTTGAAGCTGACCTTCTTTGAAACCCCAGATATTGTCAGGATGGTCCCTCTATCTAGTCTGCTTTATTTGTGTCCTTCAGCATAATGTAGATGAAGTCCTTAGGATGGAAAGTGGAATATCTTCAGAATTAGTGGTTGGCAGACAAAGCCACAGACAGCTCTAGGTTTGCTTTATCCCTGGTTAACATCTCCAGAAGAAAGATCTGATCCCAGTTTGGATCATGTGCCAGTCGATCTCTTTTGTGTCAGTACTAAAAAGAGAACAGGGGCATACGTCTGACCAGGTAGAACTGAAGGGGTGTGTTAATCCCTGTTGGGGCAGAGGAACTGGAAATGAAGTCCTATATTGACACATGATCATTTAAGAAGAGAATGGGTAATATGATAACTAGTTAAGGAACACAGGTGCCTCATAAAAGTAATAGAAGTAATAAACCAAACATCATTGCTTATTTTATTTGTAATCCCATTTTGTTGTCAGCTTTTTTGCAAAATAATTGGTGTCCCCATTTTTTAGATGAGGAAGCTAAGACTAAAGTATTCAACTATATTGCCCAAGATTGCAGAATTAAATGACAGGCCCAGTGTTTATCTAAGAGGTTTTTATTAAATTATATAGTCTCCGAATACCTAACTGAAGTAAAGTTTTGTTTGTAATTCTGTGATCTGTTTTTTCTCCAGAGTTTAACCCAGTGCAACAACCACAGTTAAATGAGAAAGTACTGAAAGATAAACGTAAAAAGCTTCGTGAAACCTTTGAACGTATCCTGCGACTTTATGAAAAAGAGAATCCAGATATTTACAAAGAATTGCGAAAGCTAGAAGTAGAATATGAACAGAAAAGGGCTCAACTTAGCCAATATTTTGATGCTGTCAAGGTAATCAAGTATTTTGTGAAAGAGAAAATGTTTTGCTGAACATTTGCTCTTAAAAGTTAATGGGAGGATTCATCATTTTAAACCTCTTCTTCATGACTGTTTCTTATAAGACAACATCCTTACCATGTTAGCCAGCAGTTCTTACACAAGAAAAATTAATCTGTTTACCAAAACAGAATAGCCAAAAACTGAAAGTAGTTCAGGTTTCTATTTAACAGGATTATGGATAATCAAGTTATATATATACAGTGGAATACTGTTCTACAAACAAAAAATGATTCTTTTATTTTTCCTTTTTCTGCCAACTGTTTTTTTCTTATATATACTCATTAGCACACATACTCTGAAAATGCCTAAACTTTAATATTCTTTCTGTCAGCTAATGTTTATTGACTTTTTACTGTATGTCAGGCGTTTTTTTAGGCACTAAGGATATAGCCTAAACAAACTAAAGTCCTGCCTACATGGACCAGTTATCTTCCTTCAGTGTCTGCCAACCAGAAACGCTCCTGATACTGTACTGCATGATGTTAAAATAAAAATCTGTAGTGGATAGATAGCCTTTGTCAGGTTGAAAAGTGTCTTTCTATTCGTTTGCCAAGAGTTTTTTGTTATTTTCTTGGGGTTTTTTTGTTTGTTTTTGGTTTTGTGTGTGTGTGTATTAATCATTTTTTAAGCATATGTTGGATGTGTTTATTATAGTGAATTACCTTGCTAGCTTTTCTTCGTGAGATCTTGTATATGTGAAAGCAACCCTGCGTGCTTATGACATACTTTTTTTTTATTAAATACTATTGGCTTCAGTTTGTTCATATTTTAAGTTGACCTGTAGAGAAGTACTGATGTTAAGATTTTTCTAGCCTCATAACTAGCCTTCCATCTCTTCCTACAAAGCAAGACCCTGTCTCAAAAAAAAAAAAAAAAAACCTGACTTCTCTTAACAGCTACTTCAAATCATGGCCAAAATGAATCAGCTGTAGAGTTCTATCTGTAAAGGGATCAAAAATAAAAAAGCTAAACTTTGGTTCTTTGGAAGAGATAAAGTTTTGTTTCAGTTCTTGACAGTCTTTCTGTTCTTGTTTTTTCGTGATGTTTGTTAGTTGGGAAGCAAATTCAGGTTGCGAAACAGCTGGCATGAAATTTTTAGTGTTTATTTTGTGGATTATTTTTTATCTTGCTATCGAAGTTTCTCTCTGTTTCAGAATGCTCAGCACGTAGAAGTAGAGAGTATTCCTTTGCCAGATATGCCGCACGCTCCTTCCAACATCTTAATCCAGGACATTCCACTTCCTGGTGCCCAGCCACCCTCTATCCTTAAGAAGACCTCAGCCTATGGGTAAGGAAGCAGTATCATAACCAGAGTATTAATTTAAAGCACCTTGAATGTAAAGCGCCAAAATCAGTACAGTGAGAAATAAAAGGCAATGTGAATATAAGTAATATTTGGCATTTGATTAAATGTGAAGAAATCCCTTGGAAGTTTAGGAGAAATAAGTACTGTGCTTTTTCAGTTTTTTTTATTTTATTACTACTGTTTGCAGTACATAATGATTACATTCCTCATGGGGAGTTGGTGCATCCACAGAATACATCATCATTCTTTTTTCTTCCCCTTTGCTGCCTCCCTATCCCTTCTTCACTTGGTCCCCTTCACTATTCTTCTTTTGCTGTTGTTGTTGTTGTCATTGAGGCAGGGTTTCACTATGCAGTTGCTTTGTAACCCAGGCTGGCTCTAACTCATAGCAATTCTCCTGCCTCAGCCTCCCCAAAGCTGGGATTATAGGCGTGCACCACCTCACCTGCTCTACCCTTCACTACTCTTATGTGATCGCTGTCACTGTTTTTTGTTTTGTTTTTTTAACAGACCTCCAACTCGAGCAGTTTCTGTCTTTCCTCTTCTTGGACATGGTGTTCCACGTCTGCCCCCTGGCAGGAAACCTCCGGGTCCTCCGCCTGGTCCACCTCCTCCTCAAGTCTTGCAGATGTACGGTCGTAAAGTGGGCTTTGCTCTTGATCTTCCTCCTCGTAGGAGAGATGAAGACATGTTGTACAGTCCTGATCTTGGTAAGGCGTGACTGTTTCTTTCACTCTCATAGTATTTTCACTGTCATTTCTCATGTCGTTGTTCATAACCATCAGGATTTAGGAAATAAATGAAGATACTATGTATATCTAATGTGTATTCCAATGGATAAATCATAGACTCTCCCCAAGTATAAGAATCATACATAAGAATGTACAGAAAAGTTTATTATGCTGTTTTTCATTAGTGTTTCTCTCAGAGTTGCTGTGTAGCTGAAGCTGGCCTTGAACTCATGATCCTCCTGCCTCAGTATCCCAAATGCTGGGATTGCAGGGCTGCACCACCATGCCTGGCCTACATTAACCAGGCTTTTCTTAGAGCTGTCACAATCTTACCAGTCCCTTCATATTAGGACACATATTGGCATTATTGTCCTCAGATTATTGTTTCACTGTGTGTGGTCATTTATTGTTTCTAAATAT
Source organism: Dasyprocta punctata (assembly GCA_004363535.1). NCBI lineage: Eukaryota > Metazoa > Chordata > Mammalia > Rodentia > Dasyproctidae > Dasyprocta > Dasyprocta punctata. The sequence goes on from RJWM01002931.1 coordinate 62,099, forward strand.
GTTTTCAAATTTGAATATTTTTTAAAGCTTACATTATCAAAGGAGTATTTAGAATTATTACCTAGTAAAATTAGCCAAACTAAGTTTGGCTAATTTTACTAGGTAATAGCTGCAATTATATACTGATTTTCTAGTTAAACAGGTTAATATTTTGAGTCATATAATGAGCATAGTTTTCTTATTTCTAGGTACCCTGTAGCAGTGTTTAATCTTGTTACCTGTTCCCTGCTCTCCCTCTTTCCAGCACAACGTGGTCACGATGATGATGTTTCCAGCACCAGTGAAGATGATGGCTACCCTGAGGACATGGATCAAGACAAGCACGATGACAGTACTGATGACAGTGACACAGACAGGTCAGACGGAGAAAGTGAGGGGGACGAGTTTGTGCACCGTGACGATAATGAGCGAGACAACACCGAGGAAAAGAAGGCAGGTATGTGCTGATGGAGGTTCCCCGGTACTAGGCAGTGAAGAGCCTAGCTAAAGGTCCTAATTTATCAGTCAGTGAAAGGAGTTGTGAGCTCTTTGAAAGGAACACAGTTGTATTCACTTTTATTTCTCAATATTTTGAAAATTTTTAAAACACGATATTCGGTGAATGTAAGGAGAAAATAGTGCATGTAGCTTAACAAAGATACACTGTCACAGATACACTATAGCAAAGGAGAATAATCTTTTGTTTTTCTTCATAAATAAGTTTTTTTAAATGTCCTTGTTTGCCCTTGAATATTTTATATTGATGATGTCTAAACATGAACCAGGATTATAATTATAACTCATGCATCTGTAAGCGGAATCATGAACCTCTATATTTTATCTATGGTGTACATTGTTGTTAAAAAAAAATTTTACGCAGTGTAATAGGAGCAGTGCAGAATGTGTGCTAGTTCTGTCAAACATCAGTAGTATTGGAGCTTATTTTCGGATTGTTTTTGTAGCCTGCAGTTGGCATATGCAGTGTTCACATGTAGCATTAGTATATATAATGCTAATATTGATATTTATAATGATGACAAATATTTCTTCTACTTTTTAATCATGACTGCAAACAAAAAAGCTAAATAGTGGTACAGAGAAATTATATTAGAAAAGTATAGATGACTCTTAGGAACTAGTACAAGAAAATAAAAACCAGAGTCACAGCAATTTCATTTTTCTCTATATGGTCTCTTTCCTTTTTTTTCATTTTTCTGCCAACTGTTTTTTCTTCTATATACTCATCAGCACACATACTCTGAAAGTGTCTGTCCCAACTTTGATTTGATATGCTTTCTTTCAGCTAATATGTATTGACTTTTTACTATATGCCAGGCATTTTTCTGGACTCTGAGGATACAGGCTAAAAGTCCTGCCTGAATGGATTAATTACCTTCAGTATTTACCAGCTAAAAATGCTCCTGATACTGTACCACTAAGCATGCTGTTTAATAATCTCTCGTAGATAGCTTTTGTCAGTTTAAAAAGAGTCTTTTTGTTTCCAGTTTGCCAAAAGTTTTTTGTTATTGTTGTTTTCTTGGTTTTTTTTTTAGCCTATTTTTTAATCATCTGTTGGATGTGTTTTTTTTTTTTTTTTTTTTTTATTATAGTGAATTACCTTGTTAGCTTTTCTTTGTGAAACCATTTTATTTATGTGGTAGCAACCCTCCATGCTTATGACACGTCTTTGTTAAATACTATTGGATTCCATTTGTTTATATTTTAAGTTGGCCTGTAGGATAGTATTGGTGTTAGGATTTTTCTAGCTTTATGAGGTAGCTAGCTTTCCATCTCTTCCTATTCCTTTTTTCAGAAAATTTCTGTAAATTAATGTATAACAATTTGCTCATAAAATTATTTGTGACTTTTAATGAAGTAAATCTTTATATTTCAGTTTCATATGTTTTGTGCTTGTATCCTTTCTGTTTTGTATGTTTTATGAAATGAATGTTTTTCTATAAAATTGGTTTTTATCTGAGAGTTCAATTTTATTGACATACAGATATAAATAGTATTGTTCAAACTAAGATTTATGTATCTTAAATCACTATACCATATATTTAGCTCATTTTTAATATGACTACTTGTGCAATTCTGTCCGGCAGTGGGTTGTAGTTATACTTTTGAATTATACAACAGACAGCTGAATTTCACTGATCCCTATCTTCCCTACTCCCACCCTCCCTTGACCCCTTAGGTCTGAGTGTACGGTTTGCAGATATGCCTGGAAAATCAAGAAAGAAAAAGAAGAACATGAAGGAGCTGACCCCTCTTCAAGCCATGATGCTTCGAATGGCAGGTAAGCCAAGGAATAGTGCATCACCTTTTGGTTGCTTTTGCATCAGTACCTGGTTGCACTTGGACATGATTTTCCATTTAGTATCTCTCTCAGAACCCTGAAATAAGTAATAAGTTTGTGTTTTATAAAAATTAAGGTTTGGAACCATTAGATAGTCTGCCCCTGAGTTGTTGAGTGGGCATTTGAGTAGAGGTCTGTCTAATTCTAAAGCCTGGGTTCATTCCCCTGTGCTACACGGGCACAGTAGCACAGAATACTATTTGATTCTTACACATCTAAATGGTTTATTGAAGACTATTTGGTCGTTAATTTTTAAGAATGCTCTTATTGAACATGTTTCGTCAGTCTGCTTTTCTCAAGGTTGTAAAAAAATGAATCAAGTCTCTTTACCCATTTTAAAATTATCTTTCAGGTCAGGAAATCCCTGAGGAGGGACGGGAAGTAGAGGAATTTTCAGAAGACGATGATGATGATGATTCTGATGATTCCGAAGCAGAAAAGCAATCACAGAAACAGCATAAAGAAGATTCTCATTCTGATGGCACGTCTACTGCTTCTTCACAGCAGCAGGTGCCCCCACAGTCTGTTCCTCCTTCTCAGATTCAGGCACCTCCAATGCCAGGACCACCTCCTCTAGGACCACCACCCGCCCCACCTTTACGGCCTCCTGGACCGCCTACAGGCCTTCCTCCCGGACCACCTCCAGGTAAGCACTTATGTGGTGGGTGAATACATGTTAAACTTCGATGAAATCATTCCAGAAAATACACATTATTCATAGTAATGCTTTCTTGTTTTCTCCTAATGGAATACTCTTAAGATAGCAGAAATTCTCAAAAGAAATATGGAACTTGTTGATTTCTAAAGCATTGTTCACAGCTGAGTTCTTCTGACAGGCCCTTGTTTTTGTCTAAAGCTCTTCCTTTTCAAGGTTCTTATTTCTGGCTATAGCAGTCAGAAATTTGAACATGTAACTGTACTTTCTTTAGTATTACTTTTTTTTTTTTTTGAGGCAAGGCCTTGCTGTGTTGTTCACATACCCTTAAGTTCACTGTGTAGCCCAGGCTGGGCTCAAACTCACTAGTGATCCTCCTGCTTCAGCCTCCCAACTGCTGGTATTACAGGTATGCACCACCACTCCTAGCTAGTACTGTTTGTTGGGGAGGGGGGGAGTTGTTTTTTTGTTTTGTTTTTGTTTTGTTTTGTTTTGTTTGAGGCAAGGTCTCGTAGTTCAGGCTGGCCTTGAACTCACAGGAATCCTCCTGCCTCAGCCTCCTGAATGCTGGGACTTACAGGGTGTGCCACCACACCCAGCCTAATATTACTTTTTAATATGACAAGTTGACCCAGTTCTTTTTTTTTCCTTTGGTACAGAAACCAAACTTGACCTTGCACTTGCCAGGCATATGCTGTGCTGCTGAGCTATATTCTCGACCAACCCAGTTCTAAATTGATAGCAAGTGAGACTAGGGCACAGTTAGTACTATCTCATGATATTCTTAGTTTAAAGAACTGTTGAATGTCAAGATAATTTTTTTAAATAACAGTTCTATTAATAAAGACAAAGATAATCAGTCTGTTTTATCAAATGTTCAATTTAAAAGCAGAAAGACCTTATTTACAATTTGATACAACCAAAAGAATTTCTTGGCTATTTATAATTTTAGTCCTTCTTCCTAGGGTCAATTAAATTGGCTTCAACTGAAGTAACCCTTTTTTGATTGCTGCAAAGCAAAATTACCTATTATATGTCATTCTCATTGGTCTTTGACTATAGCTTAATGAAATTCAGGGAGTCTTTAAAACAACCTGACTTATATTCCATTTGCAGCTTATCTGTGAACTATTTAAGAATTTTTCTCATCTTTGTATATTTCCAGCCCAGCAGAGCTATGATTGAGTGTGGTTTTTTTTGTCAGTCCTGGGAAATAAATAGAAACGATCCATAAGAAATTCAGTACCCTTTTAGTGGTGCTTTGATATTGAATTCTATTTCTACACATTTCAGTGAGTTAAGGAAGTTATCTAATTTCAAGTTAAACTTTTAAGTCAAATCATTTTTGCCATAATTTATACCGCTTCATGTGTATTTGTTTGACATGTATTTATCATTTTTCTCTTTTCAGGGGCTCCTCCATTCCTGAGACCACCTGGAATGCCAGGACTCCGAGGGCCTTTGCCACGCCTTTTGCCTCCAGGACCTCCACCAGGCCGACCCCCTGGTCCTCCCCCCGGGCCACCTCCAGGACTGCCTCCTGGCCCTCCTCCTCGGGGTCCCCCACCCAGACTACCTCCCCCAGCACCTCCAGGTGAAGCTTTGGATTTCTGTTACGGAAACTGTTGTGTTTTTCATGTGTTACATCTCAGTATCTTGAAATCAAAAGTGTGATGGTTTTTAATTGCTGTTGGCCTGGATTGGTAGAGTTCTTGAAGTAGATATTTTCATTTGTTTCTGTCTGTCAGTTATGGGGCTTCACAACCATTGACAACATTGGATTGAATTTTATATTTGAATTATTTTGCTTTTAGAAGTACAGTTGTAAGTACAAAGCTATTTTGCACATCTGGATGAGTTTCCATTTAAAGTTTAACATCACTTCTGGGCCTTGGTGCACACATGTAATCCCAGCCCTCTGGAAGGCTGAGGCAGGAGGGTTCAAGTTTGTGCCCAACCAAGTAACTTAGTAAGACTATCTTAAAAAATTTTGAAAGAGGTGGAAATGTAGCTCAGATGAGAGAAGGTCCTTGGACTCAGTCTCCAGTGCCACAGGGGGAAAAGGTCATAGAAGGTTTAGTGCCTCAGCTTAGGTTTTTCCTTTCTTAGTGGCATAGAGAATAATTGCAAGTCTCTGCAACCAGCAACATCTAAGATTTAATGAAATATAGTGCTTTATATTCAAAGAGCATTAAAATTTGAAGTTCCTGATATATGGCTATTATATGTCTGAATCATTAACAGTTCACGAATCGTTTCCAAGTAATGTTTTCCAGTAATCACATGTTGTGATCACGTTTTCTCATTTCATGTCCATTGTAGTGACCAGGGTTAAACACATATTTCCTGCCCATTGAGTTAACCCTTTTTGCACTGGTAGTGGTATGGAAGTAAGTAAATTAGGAATGAAGATGAACCCCTTGGCCTTTACTTTAATGACGTTGGCACTCTGCAGGGCGAGTGGTATCCCAAGATGTCAAATTTAAAGTAGTATTTGAAACCTGTTGGCAGTTGTACTTTATATAGAATAGGGATACAGAGTGAAGGTGAATATTGTATTCCTTTACTTTCAAAATATATTCTTGGGTTTTAAGTAGTATGGTTTGAGTTTGGCTTTTTTCTATAAAATGTACCATGTTTTAAAATGTATCAACCTGCATTTAAACATGGTAGTTTACTAGTGCTTTAACAGTAGTTTAATGGAAGTTAAATGGCATTAGTTCTTATATTCACCTGGCTCTTCTCCTCTTCATTTAGGTATCCCTCCGCCCCGTCCTGGTATGATGCGCCCACCTCTGGTGCCTCCACTTGGACCTGCCCCACCTGGGCTTTTCCCACCAGCTCCCTTGCCCAACCCAGGGGTGTTGAGTGCCCCACCCAACTTGATTCAGCGACCCAAGGCGGATGACACAAGTGCAGCCACTATTGAGAAGAAAGCCACAGCAACCATCAGTGCCAAGCCACAGATCACTAATCCCAAGGCGGAGATTACTCGATTTGTGCCCACTGCACTGAGGGTACGTCGGGAGAATAAAGGGGCCACTGCTGCTCCCCAAAGAAAGCCAGAGGATGATTCTGCTGTGCCTCTTGCCAAAGCAGCCCCCAAATCTGGTCCTTCTGTTCCTGTCTCAGTACAAACTAAAGATGATGTTTATGAAGCTTTCATGAAAGAGATGGAAGGGTTGCTGTAACAGCTTTTGATGCTGAAACAGGCTTCTGTTCACAGCCACAGTTCATGGAGCAAGACACTCATTAAAACTTAGGTGAAAGAGCTACTTCCACTGTCAGGGTATTTTGTAATTTCAGTTAAAGGAATATCCTAGAACTTAGCCTTGTTTGGAATTTCCTACACATGAGAGAGGGTATTTCATCCAGAAGAGTGGTTATTGAAGCAGTGCTGCTGACATCTATTCTCTTCCCACCACTGTTTTCATCCCATTTCTTCCCTTTCTCCAATGTTTTGGAAATTTGCAACCAGGCGCATCTTACTTATTTGTTTTGGCTCTCTTCTTGTGTGCTGTGGGCCCTGGAATAGAGATTTCTCAAAAAACAGTTTGTTTCATCTTACTTTTTATGTTTGAGTTATTTTTAATATTTTCATGTAAATATTTTGTAATATTTTACTTGTAGTGAAATGGATTGCAATGTCATTTCCTAATTCAAAGCAGGATACGTGGGGAGAAAAATGTACAATTCTTTGATTAAAATTATTTCCCACTGACCTAAACTTTGTTTCATGGAAAAATAAATAAATGTTCTACACCAAGACCATCTGTGTTAATGATAACCTGTTTTATGGGCAGAAAAGAAGCAAATGTTTTAAGACATAGATTTTTGAGGAACTACTGCTTCTGCAACAAAATGAATATTTTACTGAAAACATGCTAAAAACAGTTTTAGATTTTAAGCAGTAAGGAACTGAAAAAAATATTTTCCTTCAAGATTATCATACTGGCTTTAGGGAAATTGAGAGGTGTTACAAGGAGTTTGACTTAGCTTTTTGTTGCATAGAAGTCTTATCCTCAAAGTTTATTTATTTGTTCCAGAACTTTGAACTGATAACTTACTGAATGAAAGAGCCCCTTTTAAACCATTTCTGGACTATTACAGAATCAGAAAAGGTTACATTTTGGGTTTTTTATTCAAGTTTTTATGTGCTTTTATATTAAAATACTAATAATGCTTAAACAGGTCTAGCATTGATACAGTTTCAAAGTTCTTTAGCAACTTCTACCTAGTAATCTTGGGAATAAGTATTCACAGGTATTTCTACCATTTTACACTTCACTTGAGTGTGTTGAAACTTAAATAGGGCCCTGTGAAGTTTCTAGTGGTTGAGTGTGTATTTTAGAAATAAATACTGGCATAAGCACTGCTTAATACTAGGCACAGATTACTTTCTACTGTACCTTAACTGCCTTTCATCTGAATTTCATACCATCAAAAACGGGGGAATCCCTAAAATGTAGGGTATTGATTAAAATAGTGGTACAGGGGTTTTAATCTCACAGTAAATTTCTCTGATGAATTTTTAGGTTTTTATTTTGAGGTCTGGTGTATCTGTATGCCTTTGCTTGAAAGTTATTCTTTTGGATTAAAGCAAATCCTGCCCAAAGTACTAAGTAGACCATTTCATGCTTCATGTTTGCCTTTCGTTTTGGTTTTTTTGTTTTTCAGTGTAATTAGTATAGGACAGTAGGTCAATTTATGATGATTTAGATGCCAAGATTGAACATAATTCTGTCAGCATCAAATCAATATTATAGTTTTAGCATAAACACATACTCTATATTTGCAATATTTTTATTTTCTTGAAATTTCTGTCAGGGAGAGATACTTATGTTTCATGTCATATAGAAGAGTTTATTATATATTTATGATATATTGCTAGTTTTTAAAAATTTTTAATGGTAAACTGCATCTGTATGGAAGGGGAATCAGCAGTTCTGATTCTGGGTAAACATTTGTGGTCACAATTTATGTCATGGTTTCAAAAATGTTTTGGTTAGATTACATCTATGAAATACAAGCTAGACACAACTCTGTGTGGGTCAATTTCTTACTGTTTATCAGAGCTTTGCATTGTTACACATCAGTTTCTCCTTAAAATCATTTTGAAGATTATTTTACTTTCCTAAACTGAATTAAGGGTAACAATAATACATCTGCTGGGGCATGGAATCAACATTAAACCCTATGGGTTATCTAGCTTCTCTTTAGTTTCAAATCTCAATGTGTATATTCTACTTTGTGCTGTTTATTCTTAAATATAGCTGGGAAGTTACTTTAAAATATTTTTAATTTTTTTATGGAATTCAAATAATTATTAAGACATTTAGAAACCACAGTCACCATTTAGAACTGCACACCTTGCACTTTACCCAAATTAGAAAGATTAATACCAAAAGTTCTTCAGCGAGGATTAATTTGGACGGTGGGCCTCACCTAGGAAATCTTATGCTCAAAGCTGTCACCGAGCAGAGCTCCACATAATTGCTACACATTTGGGTCTCTGTTTCAGGTAAGAATGAGCTGGAGGGAGGGATTACATCCTCAGAAATCAGGAGCTTTTAACGAAAGAAGCTCAGTAATAATAAATTCATAACCAGCACATATGAGCAGAGAAAAATTCAGCGTTCTTTACCTCAACTGTCACAGTCTACTTATAAAATTCCTAATACAGATTTCTTTGGCAGAAAACAACTTCTCAAGCACTTCCTGATACGGAGTTAGGTACTGCTGGCATATGTGTACTACCTAATGATACAAATTTTTTGTCATTTTTCTTTTCAAAAAGAACCACAGGCTCCATGTTTTCTTTTAAAAGTATGAGACCACAAGGCTTCATGTTAGAAGCTGGCTCAAAAGAATAAAGCCAAACTAGGCAGTAAGCAAAAAATGTTCCAAAAATGATAGACAGTGACACCACAAAATATTTCATCTACCCCTCTATACTTGTAGACTTCCTTGCAGTTACATTAAGCATGGGCTAGTTTTTAGTCAAGCAGTTGAAGGAAAGAAGGGTTGTGGTATGAGCTTTTTGTGCTCTTATTCCCTGCTGTTGGAAGACAGAGAATTTTTATGGCTGATGAGTGAGTGGTATACAGTACCGGTATAGGAAAGATAGCAGAACAGACAGGAATTGTATATTTTGCAGACTTCCTTTAATGTCTACTCTTGTGAAAGTTTCAGGAACACAGGGACTCCATTAGTCCTACTGGCCTTTGCTGGAACACGTTATCCAGGGTTCTGTGAGGGGAGGAATTAGTTTTTCCATTACTCGGACAAAGTACACGATACCTACAACTAAAAGGAGAAGAGGTTCATTTGGTTGTGAGGTTTCAGTTCATGGTCTGGTGACTCCAAGGCAGAAAAGTCAAGGCAGAGAGGCTTAGCAGAGGAAAAGTTGCTCAGGTCACCAGGACCTGTAACAAAGAAAGGAGGACCCTGGCACCAGAATACACAGTTTCAAATCACACATACAAAGATCTGTGCCTTCTGACCAGGCCACACTTCCAAACACGAGATTTGGGGGAGTATTTCACATCTAAAGCATAGTGGGTCACCACTGTTATGCCCTGAAATGTTCTGTGATATAGTTCCTCCAGAGCAAATAGTACCTGCTCCCACTGTATTTGGACAGTTGAGGAGTCGTAGTCACTTTCTCGTCACTGAGACACAATACTCCACACCCACAATTTAAAGAAGAGGTTTACTTTAGCTCAATTTTCAGTCCATGATTAGCTGGCTCTTAAGGTAGGAGGGCATGGCAGAGAAGCATTGCAAGGAAAATTGCTCAAATTCTGGCAGGCAGGAAGCCAGAGGAGGGAGGTGCACCCTTCCAGGTCAGTCCCCAGTGACCTGCCTCTTCTGACCAGGCCCATCTCCTAAGAAGAAGGCAGCTGTTGGCCTCTCTGATCTAATCACCTTCCAAAAGCCCTGCCTAGGAAGGCACAAGGCCCTTGGAGGACATCTAGACATAAACCATAACAGGTCTGTCCCTCCGGATCCCTTCTTCATGCAATGGAGGAACTGTCTCACCCCACTTTATGTAATAGGAGAGATTGCATCAGTGGCTTGCTTGTCTTTGTCTTCCACTTGGGCAGGGCAATGAAGGAGGGAGGGAACTAAGATCATGGATTTATTTAATATACAAATTTAAATACAAAGAAATTATATATATGTATGTATGTATGTATGTATGTATATAATAACAATAAATGTAAAGCATGACTTAGTAGTAGGAATACATGGAAACCCTCTGTGAAAGCGTACACAGACAGATAAATTTGAGATGGAAAGTTCTTTGATGAATATAAACTAGGGGATGTTATTAGGCAATTTGGACTTTTAAATGTGGGACTAACATACTCAAAGACAGTAGCTCAGCCTTTTGCATGGTGCATGGACATTGCCATCATTTGCTCTGAGGTCTCTTTTTCTACTTCCACTGCTGAGGATCCCATTTTCTGGGTATCACATTACTTCTTTAGCTACTGAGAAAGGTAAAGTAGCCCGTGTCAACAGACTGGAGGGGACTGTCAACTAGGCCTTGCTGTGACTGGGAGTTGGCCTGACACTGCTATACTAGTGCTCTGTTGACCATAATTTCACAGACAAGGCCTTAAAAGACCATAAAAAAAATCAAAACAAAAGCAAGACCAATCTATAACCATGCCTGAACACAAACAAAAAACATGACTTTGTCCAAACCACAAAAATGACCAAAGAGATCCCCATCCTGGTGTGCAATAGTGTATTTTCCAATTACAGCCTTGCAACATTGACTGCACCCACTTTCGACAGCAAGCAACCCAGGCAATCCTGAGCAAAACCCCCAATCAGCCAGCACAGACCCACTCGTATAATAAATCCTAACATCCCCTTACTGAGCCAGACATCCCACATTTCTGCATAGTGTGTGTTCTTCCTTGCTACAAAGAGCAATAAACACAACTTGTTCAACTACAAATATAATCCTGGTTGTCTGCCCAGAGGGCATGGACAAAAACACAGGTTTGGCTAAAGTGCTTGCTCTTTGGACCAGGACTTTCCCTAAGAACAAAACCCCTAGTGATTTTATATCTCTGAGGTGCACCTGCTCACAGCCATTAGGTAAATTTGTGGCAAACTGAGTTTTCATATTGGTTAGCACTTCAGTGTTTATTTTGTTTCCCTTGAAAGAAGATCTCTTGGAATTTTTAAATTACCTAATCAGATTAGTATTCTTTGGTAAAAATTATTTTTAATTGTCTATTCCCTTCCTCTACTGCAAATATTTACTGATATCCATAAGAAGGAAAGTCTATAGGGAGAGAGATAGATAGATTTTATAAATTCATTTGCAGGCTACCTTCGAGGACTGAGTTTAGGAGGTCTCTAGACCAGTGACTTTAGGAAAAATTTTGCTTTGGGCCCCATTTGCAATTTGGTAACATTTTCCTCAGTCTCATCTTTGTGCCCCCAAGAATAGGCCAATATTGTGTTGTCTGCCTGGAACCATGATTGGTGATGACTGGCTCTAGGTCCAGCTACAGATGTTAGAAGTTGCCTGTAATCCTAGCACTTAGGAGGCTAAGGCCAGAGGATCTCCAGGAGTTCAAGACCAGCCTGGGCTACATAGTGAGTTCAAGGCCAGTCTGAATGCATAGTTTTTAATCACAAAACTTGATAAAATTATTAAGAATCCAAGTTATGTTCAAATGTGCTGTCCTTCCCTTTCATATATGTGTGTATGAAAATCTGATTTTCCACTTTCTTTCCTTGTGGAGAAAGCAAAATAAAGCTTTACAGGCAGGGTGTGGTGGAGCACGCCTGTAATTCCAACACTTTGGAGGCTGAGCCAGGAGGATCGCCGGGAGTTTGAGGTCAGCCTGGGCTACATAGTGAGTTCAAGGCCAGTTGGAACTACAGTCAGACTCTGTCTCAAAAAACCATAAGAAAGCAAGCAAGCAAGCAAGCAAGCTTTACAATGACAATTTCATGCCGGACATGGTGGTGCACGCCTATAATCCTAGCACTCAGGAGGCTGAGGCAGGAGGATCATTGCAAGTTTGAGACCAGCCTAAGCTACAAAGTGAGCTCAAGGTCAGTCTGAACTGCATAGTGAGACCCTGTCTCAAAAAAGACCGGAAAAAAAAAAAAAAGACAATTTCAAATCTGCCTGAACTAGTTTAATTTCTCCTTCTGTATGTTGTTTTTAAATTGTTGTTGTTGTTATTGTTACTTTGTTCTCCATTTCCCTCTCTTAGGGAACATTTACTTTTTAAAAACTGCTTTGTCATTGTCAAATTTCTCATGTTTTAAACATTCTAAAATGCCTACAATGGCTTTGTGAGTTAATAAGCTATCAATTTCCAAGATTTCCTTAAAATTAAAATTGGTATGTAAAAATATATATTCAACTAGATAGACTGATAATAAAAGATGTCTTTTCCAAAGGTGTTTTGTAGCAATATACTTTCTGACTTTTAATTTACTTATTCCCTTAATGCCAAAGATCAAACCCAAAGCCTCACACATGTTAAACATATGCTGTCACTAAGCAACACTTCCAGCCCCTCTTCTTGGCTTTTCAAAAATATATCTTCAGCCAGGTGATGTGGTGTAATCCCAGAACTCTGGGAAACTGAAGCAGGAGGATTTCAAGTTCAAGCCTAGCCTGCACGATGTAGCAAGACCTTGCCTCAAAAAACTTAAAAATGGCTGGAGATATAGCTCAGTGCAAAGGCCCTGGGTTCAATCCCCAATACCGCTAAATAATAAATAAATAAATAAATGTCCTCACTGTCACTATATTTTTCAAATTTGTGTATGTACAATATAAAAATGTCAAGGGCAAAAATATACATCTATTCCAAGTCCATTAGTAAGTTAAGAAACCATATCAGCCATTTCCTCTGTGTACAAAAAAATAACTTTTAAGGATTACTTTCTAGTTACATGGTAAAGTATAAGCAAACCAGGGGGTGTCATACAATGCAATGATCCAAACTGAAAAAGCAATCTCTGCCCTTTGATATGTTGTCATGATGTTCTCTCTTCTCTTTAGTGGCTCTCTTCCCCGGCCAGCTGATTAAATCTTGTAGATCCCCACATTTCTCCTTTGACTGTCAATACTTTTGATGTATTTATCTCTATATCTCTTTATTCTCCCGGGATGATTTTTTCCAGTCTGGCCATTTATAGTAATGACTCTCAAAGTCTTATTACTAAACTCAAGGAGTTCTGATGTAGCTTAGTTATACAGCAATTGCCTAACATATGGAAGGCCTTGGGTTCTATCCCCAGAAGAAAAAAAAATATCCAGTTACCACTATTGATTTACTGTCCTTCAATGCCCAGGCCTCTGTACACTACATCCCTGAGGGTTACACCTATGCCTACTTCCGATGTTCCTGCCAGGCTGAGTGACACAGAAATCCATCTTCTCTTTCCATAATGCCTTGTGCATCTCCTTCTCTTATATGCAGACTGTTTTATTATTACCTTCTTTTTGAGTGTGTATTTCCATGATACTAATGTTCTCAACAGCTGGTAACCAATCATGGGGACAACATTTATTGTTCAGTAAATTTTGGAACAGTTTCTATTTTTAATCTGAATATGTGAATATGTGAATTTAATAAGTCATTAATTACAGTTGCCTTCAGGGACAAAGGTGTAGTCAGGTTTATAAGTTTAACTATTTATTAATAATTGAGTTGTCGATGTCCTATACTTAGTGAAACAGCTGAAAATATTGTTTTCATGGTTTGCTACTAGTCTTCAAAGGATTGCTAAAGTAACTTTATTCCTATAGAGCCACAGCTACTGCTACTCACACCAAAAGCCAATTTCACACAGAATTAAGAATAGCTGATTCACTAAGCATAGTACTCTATAGGAAACTTAGAATTCTCATTCCCATTGTCTCACTAAATCCTCCCCAAATCCCACCGGGTACACTATTATTATGCCCGTTTTATAGTTGAAACTGAGGTTTAAAGAGATCGAGTAATGTTTCCAAAATCAGAAGACAATAAAGAGGAAAGCAGGTTAGAACCTACACCTCATTCCAGAGAGCCTGAGTTCTTAAACCATGGTTTAGGGCCTTTCCAGCACTGAAAAGTGCTTCGTGAAGAGTTTGCATTCAGTAAGCCAATCACCAGTTACAGGGTAGACTAAACCTTCTGATTCCAGACCAACCAAACTAAACAGACCAGTTCTCAGTGCCACACAACTCAAGACTGGCTCTGCAGGAAAAACCAAGATCAAACCAATCCTGGCTAAGTCACAGCCTGTCACACCAACACACTTATCTCAGTAGGAAAGAGTATGTGTGCAAATGAAACTATGCAGTGTAAAGCTATTAAAAGCCTGAATTCAGTCGATTTGGGTCCTCCGTCTTCTTCCATATGGGCTCATGCTTGAAGCAATATTACTTTTTAAATTAACCTCAAGAACAACTGTTTATTCATCAAGGACCAATGGATGAATTGATTTTGCAGGAGGTAAGCCTTCCTTTTAACTGTCAATAAAGTATTCAGGTTAAAAAAAAAAAACTCTCAAAACCAGAAATTAAGTGAAGAAGCTCACTGAACTTTGAGACAGAAGTATTTCATCCTAAGAATACCCGGGGCAGTGGAGTAGAGATGGGGCTCTTACTATATTATATCTTGTCTATCTGTTTTTTGGATAATGAAGTTAAACAGACTGCTGTAAATATCAGGAAAAGGCAAAAAGTGTTTCTTTCCTATAAATGTGTTGATGGCCTTTATCCTTACTTTTTCATTGTTCTGGTAGTAATCTTTCAGATGCTCCATACTGTCAGGAAATGAGACTGATGTCAAAAGCAACACTTGAAATATACAGTGTATCATTTTCGCATATAAGTACATATGTATGTGTATATACATATACATATACATATACATGCACACATTTGTCCTTCAGTATCCAGTATCTGTGGAGAATTTATTTCAATCCGAAGTATCTCCTTTGGATTCCAAAATCTATAGACCAAGCCCTTTTAACACATTCTCCTGTATACTTTAAACCATTTACAGATTATTCATTGCTTTAGTAAAGCAATATCTTGTTATCATGTAACACATCTACAGGATCACTGGAACAGGGTTACTACTTTAGGCTTGTGGGAAAGCACACAGGATTTCAAAAAAACAAAACAAAATCAAAAAAAGGTTATTTGTTCAGTAAAAGTAGCCCCTAAAAGGGTTTTGTTTTGTTTTAAAGCAAAGCTGAGTCAATTTCCAAAGACTGTAAGGTGGTGAAACAAGACTATTATGACAATAAAACCTGAGAAAATAATTTTAAAATGCCAAATTTTATGTAAATGCTCTTAGTTGTTATACTGTATTATTTAGTGAAAGATTACAAGGAAGTCTGTGTACGGTCAGTACACCTGTAATTTTTCCCGTGTATTTTCCATTTTCTGTTGGCTGAATCCACAGAGGACTGATTGTACGTATGTATATACGTGCATATGTGTTGTTCCACTACCCCCAAGTGGTATTACTGAGAAGTAATTCTAACAAATACTTTTTTTAATCCTATTAGTGTACTTGCCTATAGGTAAAACCATATCCTCATAGGAAATGGTACATCTTTCAATGAAGTGCCTAATATGTGGCACATAAAAGTGAACAATATCAAGTCTTCAAAACAGGTATTATGTCAGTTAAGTGCCTAATATGTGGCACATAAAAATGAACAATCTCAGTCTTCAAAACAGGTATTATGACATATGAGGTAACCTTTTGAATAAGAGGTAGGCACTGGCATCAATACCTGGACACCTTGGAGCTGCCATGGTACTCTTGGGGGCTCTTCTCCAATATTAAGGGCAAAAATCTCTCTCCTCAAAAAATTGTGTGTGGCCTGACTTTGTACACTTCTAAAATGACCAAAGGGGAGAAGTAATCTCAATATCCACATAGGGTATATGCACTAACAGAAGTTGATCTGTATTATTTATTTGTTCCTTATTCTGTCTTCTGGAAGCAAGAAAAAAAAAAACCCACAAAACAAAACAAACAAACAAACAATGTGCCAAAAACCTTAGGCACCTCAATGGCCTCACTTACAGCTGTATCTTCATTACTTTGTACACAGCACAGCACAGATGCTCAGTAAACACTGGGGAGGAAATAAAATTCATGTGGGAAAATGAGCCAGAAAGATTTCAACTCTGACTTACAGGAAAGTTGAACCCAAAGAAGTGAAACCTAAACTGGGATCTTTTCTGTGGGCCTTGTGGATCAGGATGGTTTGCTGAAAACATGAAATGGAAGGGTCAATCGAGGGAGAACAGGATTACTGGCGATGAACTTGTGTCGAGTCCTGCCCTGAAACCTGTTTCTGCACTTAAATATGTGACCTTACCTTTCCTCACATCTTCACTAAAGTAATATTGTGCTTTTACCTAACACAACTCCTACAGGCATCACTGGAACAGGGGTCATTAATTCAGACTGGTGAGAAAACATGAGCGGTTTAAAAAAAAAAAAAGTATTTGTTGGACAAGACAGCCCCTAAAAGCAAGGGTTTTGTTATAAAGCAAACTCAACCCAGTTCTCGAAGAATATAATATGATGGGAACAAGATCATTATTAAGCGAAAATTTGAGAAAATCATTTTAAAACTCCCAAGCATATGTAACTTATGACTAAAGAATCCATTGGTAGGACATGTGAGGGGAGCAAGTTTCCATCCACATGATTCATGCTTGTGTATTACACAAATTACTGCATGCTTCCTTCGTTTTCAGGACATCTGAACATATTGGTGCTAGATGAAGGTATCTGATATTAACATGAAAATACAATAGCTTTAAGGCTAAGAATTTCTTAATCGTGGTCATCAAGCCACCCTCTGGAGAAAGGCGGTTATTCTACTCCATCTTTGGAAAAACATAGCCAGAAAGACAACTGTCCCAAACAAGTTCAGCCCAACATTCTCCTTCTAGAACTTTGTCCTGAACCACCCACAAACAGGGCAGGAGAACAGAGGCCGTAGAAAAGTTAAGTACAGTAAAACTAAATCCAGAGTAGGCCGCACCGCACCGCCCATACCCAGCTTCTCTGACTCCCAGCCCTGCTCATCTTCAGACCACGGGGACCCTCTTTGTGTTCCTCACGCACCCTTAATAGCCCAAGGTTCACCTGCGTGAGAATCAAATCAATCCAGAGCGGCACAAACCGGCCGACCAGCACCAGTACCTGCTGCGGAGGTTTCCGCCCCGACCCCGACCATCCACCTCGACCCTACTCAGCCGGTAGGTCCCACCACCACACAGCTCTCTGGACTACAGGATTTTCACCGATTTTATTGGCTCCAGACTCCGGCGGGCTTCTCACTGCCCAGCTCCCCCTAGCTCGCACCGGCCCCTCCATGACACCCGGCACAGGGCGTCCGGGACAGCTGTGGAAAGGTCCCGCGCTCGGGGAAGCGCGGCGTCAGGGTCACTTGCTCTTCACCTTCTGACTCTCCGTTTTCTTGGGTAGCAGCACGGCCTGGATGTTGGGGAGGACGCCGCCTTGAGCAATGGTCACTTTCCCCAGCAGCTTGTTGAGCTCCTCGTCGTTGCGAATGGCCAGCTGCAAGTGGCGAGGGATGATTCGCGTCTTCTTGTTGTCGCGCGCGGCATTGCCGGCCAGCTCCAGGATCTCGGCGGTCAGGTACTCCAGCACGGCCGCCAGGTACACGGGCGCACCCGCGCCCACTCGCTCCGCGTAGTTGCCTTTCCGCAGCAGCCGGTGCACTCGGCCCACGGGGAACTGCAGGCCCGCGCGGGAGGAGCGGGACTTAGCCTTTGCCCGCACTTTGCCGCCCTGCTTTCCACGACCGGACATGTTTACGTCTTGCCTAAAACTCCAGCGAGGTAAAACAGCAGCGAGCCGCCTGGGCTGGGGAAAGCAGCTTACCACACCGGAACTGCTCCTACAAACTCTTAGTGGCCACTAGGCAGCGCCGTCTGGTTGGGTGCTGCAACATCCTGGGTAATGACAGGCAGACCTCCCTCCCAATTAGAGGGTTAGCAGAGGACCCGCCTCCTCCATTCTCTCCAATCAAAATCGCAAATTTCTAGCCCTTATTTACTTAGCCACTTATTTGAATATAGTACGTAGGGCCGGAATACATTTAATGGAAACTGAGGTATCGACGTAGGAACTCGCTTATAGGAAAAGAATTAAGATTTAAGGAAAT
Source organism: Dasyprocta punctata (assembly GCA_004363535.1). Lineage (NCBI taxonomy): Eukaryota > Metazoa > Chordata > Mammalia > Rodentia > Dasyproctidae > Dasyprocta > Dasyprocta punctata. Next base: position 80,299 of record RJWM01002931.1, read on the forward strand.
TCTCTCCCAACGCTGGGCAGTGAATGAAAAACAAGACATGAATGTTTTCTGTGCTGATGGGAAGGACAAGCTCACTTAGCCAAAATTTAACATCGCTTGTCTCAGGTCTGGAAAACAACTGCTGGATTCCATGAGAGAGGCCGAAGGCGCAGCTGGGTGCTAAAACTGGAAGTCATGGCCTTGGCTTGCTCCCTGGACATCACAGCGCCACAGCTCACGTTCCCAGCGAGGACACTGAAGACCTGAGCATCACCTCGTAGATGAGCCCAGAGACAGAATGGCAGCAACTTATTCTTATATACCTAGACTGCAGACCCATAGCATCTGAAACAAAACAAAGTGTTTTTTAATTAGAAATTACTTTCTACTAATTCACTGAGCTACTTTCATTTCCCTAACATTTTCCACTGTAACACAATTACACTGGTAGGCGAGTAATGTTAAACTTGCCTATTAAACAATAATTTATGTGGATTTTAGCATTCATTTAAAAGTGAAACAAATTTCATATCTTGTCCTAACAAAAATTTGGCATTCGTTTACATGTATTTATGTGTATGTCTAAACTACTTACCAAAATGATTAACCTACTGTGGCAATTTAGTGTCTTTGGAGCTGAGAAACAGTTTATTGTCATGGTGAGACAGTGGTCCTGGAACCAGACTACTGTTACCACCTCAAAATCCTGATTTAACCACGAATCAGCTGACCTTCAGTAACCTGTTTAACTTTTATACCTATCTCAAAGTATTTTGAAGATGAACTATGTTAGTAAACATCTAATCATTCAGCTATACTGAATAAATGAACACACAAATCTGATGCAATTTTTAACATACTGGAATGATTTCTGTAAAACAAAAAAGCTTAATTTTTCCCTGTATCACAAGAAATTCTTAAGAGTTTTAAAAATTATTATATTGGATATTTTTTTTTCATTCTGTACGTAAAGGAATCCTAACTTGAGTCAGGTTTTTCAAACGTGTAGTAAAATTTGATTTAAAATTTTCTCCTTACCAGTGTTCCTAGGGCTCTTAATGAAAGAAAGAAAGCATTTAGAAATATAATAAATTTTCAACATAAAGCTTTCCTGCTAAACAGGCTTATCTTCAAGACAAGGATAAAGGGCCCAGTTTACTAAAATATTTATTCTTCAAGATACTAATTAAGTACCTGAGTAGAAATTATGAATTATCTTTATATACTGCTTCCTTTTAAGGCAATAAAAACTCTTGGGAAGATGGAAAGTCCTGTCTGCCAAGCACTATGACAATTCATTAAAACTTTTGTTTTTGTCGAAGTATCCTTTTGAGAAAAAGGAACTGTGCCTCTCTGATTTGGGAATTTGCAATATAATCTGTATCTAAAGCTGCGGTTCTAGCATCAATTGTTTTACAAGAACTTCGAATTTTTAAGAGGAAGTTGTGAGAATCTCGGATTTGAGCGACATAAGAAATTTACACTAATTCAATTCCGTAAGTATAGAATTTCTAATTTCAGGGTTGAAAAGCAAACGTAGAATGCAATTCCAGGTCAGGAAAGAGAGGAGACAGGAAAATCTGCAAATTTCACAGAAACAACTGAAAGGGGAAAAGGAGGGTGACGTGGGAGGTGGGAAGACGAAAGTTATTGAAAGAATTTTCAGTCAGGGTCACAAAAGCGAGGGAAAAAAAAACTATTAAAATATTTCCTCTCCACCCAACAGTTACTTTATTTTTTTTCAACAGTTTAAAACATCCACACCTGAGACTGTAAGGTAATCGCTTTGATCTAAGATCTAATGAGACATAAAGTGTTTCTAGTGATTTTCATACTACTTCAGACGTGCCGTGCTAGGAGTAAACATTCTGTTTGTGGAAAAACAAAACAAAACCGGAATTAGTGGGTGCAGAGCGAATTAGAAACGGTGGGCCTACTTTCTACTTCAGAGGTGAGAAAAAGTAATATACATTCTATCATCTCCTTTAAACTTTCAAATACACCACTGTAAGTCCTTCTTCAAATTTACGGCAAAAAAAAAAAAAATTAGGGTTAGGAATTTTTTTTTTTTTCAAAAGAAGCATGAAACAAAACGGGCCTTCTTTTGTGCACCGCTTGATAGAATTGCGAGGAAATTCTCCAGAGGTGGGGCCTGGAGCTCCGCCCACTTTCTTCTGGTTTTCAAACAGGTCCGCTACAAGGGTATATAAGTTCTGGCCGGCGGTGCATAATCTCACTTGTTCTGTGGCTACGTTTTGTTGGTTTGTGGACAATGTCTGGACGCGGTAAAGGAGGCAAAGGTCTCGGCAAAGGAGGCGCCAAGCGCCACCGGAAGGTCTTGAGGGACAACATCCAGGGTATTACGAAGCCCGCGATTCGCCGTCTCGCCCGCCGAGGGGGAGTTAAGCGCATCTCCGGGCTTATTTATGAGGAGACTCGGGGAGTGCTCAAGGTGTTCCTGGAGAACGTGATCCGCGACGCAGTGACATACACCGAGCACGCCAAGCGCAAGACAGTCACAGCCATGGATGTCGTGTATGCGCTGAAGCGCCAGGGCCGCACCCTGTACGGCTTCGGTGGCTGAGTCGGTGCCCTAGCGACTCCCCCACGCTCTCATTCCCAAAGGCCCTTTTCAGGGCCCCCAAAGCGTCACGGAAGGAGCTGTAAACACAACACCAGGCTTGAGCGCAGCGTAGCAGAGCTTCAGGTGCCGCGTTCTCACTGCCTGGAGTGGGGGCTTTGTAATGGCTCCGAGTTGGGCAAGTATAGAAATTACTGGTGCGAGGGAGAATGTTAGGTATTAGCGGAAGCCCTGAGAACTGTGCGCTTGGTGTAAGTGCTACAGAGTGAGTATGTCCTTGCGTACGCAAGCAACCGGCACTACATTTCCTGTATCCTGTTGAGAATTCTAGAGGCGCCCGCTGCTTCGTAATATTTATATTGTGTCCTATGCTAATTAGGTGAGCCCATTTACAGTTTTCAATTGGACCAGAGCGTCAGGCGTCGGGTGGGCGGTTCTTCGCCGCTCGACTTGCCTGATTGGCGCAGGGGTGAGCGGGACATCCAATAGAACGGCAGCGCCAGATGCAACTAGAGTGTAGCGCGGTGAAGTCGTTGAACGCGTTTTCTCTGCCAAAGCCGGCTTTTCAGGACTGTCAGTGAGCAAAGTCTAAGGCCGGGTGAAAGCTATGGCCCCTACAGTTTGGATGGGCCAACTGCATAAGTTGGTCACGCGGAGTCGCGCGTCCTTCCCGAAGTCCTTGGTGGCGGTGATTGCCTGTGCCACCGCAGCGTCCTGGGGTCCTTAAATTAACAGGAATGATAGGCGCGGCGGCCCCTGGCCATCGGCCAGGCCGAGATGCTCGGGAGATGGCGATGCAGTTGCAGCAGGGAAATGATCCCCGGCTTAAGATGAAAGTCCTGCTCAGAGCCGCCTGCGGGGCCCTGGTCGGGACCTGGGTGCTAATTCAGTGAAAACGTGCGCGGGAAACTCGTTCAGTGGCGTGATCCTACTTGGGGGCCACCGATAAACCTCGAGCACAGCGGGGCGACGAACGGGCTGGAGACCTGGACCGGCCACTAAACGAGGCGGGAACCAACGTGACTAGGGATTTGAGGAGGCATTGGACCCGCGAACGTTCAGCGTCAACCCCTTTCCCAGGCGCGGCGCTTGAAAACGAGTCCTTTAGCTCAGCTGATGTTGGGGGGCGAAGAAGTTGTTTGGGTTAATCCGTTCCCTAACAAGAATCAACCCATATGTCTCAGTTTAAGAGAGTCGTAGTGTTTTGGCATCAGATGTTGAGTAGTTAGGAAAACTTTCCTGGTATTTTTTCAGACCGAGCCTGATATTTTACTAATGATTGTGAGCGGAGCACGCTGGAAACATTGTATTTCAGTGCATTCCGTTCTCCTGCAAATGTATGAAGTAGTTATTAATTACCGTCTTACCGACGAGGAAACTCTTGAAGGAGTTGAAGTATTAGAACTAAGATTTTTAAAACCATTTTTCCTATTTCCTTCATTTTAGATTTTTAATTTTTAAAACGTTTCACTGTGTTTACTGTTATAGTTTTGTCCACAGTTAAACTTGGAAAATGTTAGTGATTTTATTATTTGAATAATATATAACCAATTCATTGTAAATCGATTTAAAGTTTTAGGTAGTTGTGGTGCTTTCCTGTTTTAGCTGTCAACACTGATTTTCAGTCATGAATTTGGACTGGAGTATGTGACCTGCACAATTCTGGGATTTTATTGAAGTTCTGTTTGTAACCAGTATTTTAAAATATCGCATGGATTTTGAAAAAGGAAGTACAGTAAGCTCTTCAAAATATTGCATCAATTTATAGCTATGTTGAGTATTGTTGATTACATTTAATGAACACCATATTTTTTTTTCTTTAAGCACTGTATATTGCACCTGACAATATAATATAGGGTCATCTGCTATTTTTATTTCTGTCCATTTACCCTCATATTTTAATTTATTTTATATAATTTGATGGCATGTGAGTTGTTAGTATATAAACTTTCAAGATTGCAGTACCTTCTTTATAGGTTGTCCCTTTTTTCAGTGTGAACAACTCTTAACTCAATTTTTTTTGCCCCTCAGATATCAGTTAACTTGAATTCTTTATTTTTTGTACCTTACAAACTGATGATCTAATTAAATTTTTATTGATCCCGAATTTTAACCAGTTTGAGATAATGTATAAAATATCCATATCTACAACGAATCAAGGGAAACATTTTTTAAAAACTTAATGTTACACAATAAATATCAGAAAAATAAATTCTTTTGAGGTGTCATTCATGACGAATTTATTGAGTCCTTACCACCTTTCAGCATAGTGGTGCTAGACATTATAGTAGTGCAAGTTACAATACAGGTTATTGATGTTAATCATTTTGATATTAAATTTTAATAAGAAATCAGTTTATTATCTAATATAAAAACGTACATATTTTCATATTTATAAGATTATCTTCACTAAATTCCTCATTCAATGCTCACTCAAATCATAATGTCCCAAGACAAACAATAGCTTTACAATTTTAAAGGTTATAGTTATTACATAAAAATAAGTTCCGCAAGAATGTGGTCTCTTACAATTTAATCAGATACATGAAATTAATTAAAAATAAGATAAATTTTATATCAATCCTATAATTTACTAAACCACTGAACTTGCCATACTTGGTGTTAGGATACAGAAAGACACTGGACATATTTTCTAATTAAATATTTACATTTCTGTGTCATCTTCATCGATCACCATCACTGGGTCTGAATTCTATTTACTTACCAGAAGATAAAATGAAGAAACTGGGGGAAGGTACTGTGTCAGCTCAGTCTTTTTAAGAAATAATTTTGCTACAATTATGTTTCTAAATAATTTATAGTTTTTTATTTTTAACTTAACCTGACAGTCTATCATTTAACAGAACTCAGATCATTCACATTTAGTTTAACAACCATAAACATAGTTTTTCTTCCTTTCTGCATTTATGCTTTTTGTTACTGTTTCTCTCATTTTTACAGCTTCTATCAAGATACTATGTGACAAATGCTGCTGATGACCCACTTGTCCAGGTCTTTAGTGTTCTGAATGAAGAACTTGACAAGAGGCACAGAAAAGGTAATGCAAGTATGCATTTACTGAAGGCAGAAAAGAAGTATGTTCTATGGGAAAAAAGCAGGCCAGTGAAAAGGCTCAGAGCAGCTCTGACTGAAACTACAGGGGTCTTTAGTATCCAAAAAACCTGGATTGATCTCAGCTTCATGCAATAATAGGCCCTTGGACACCTGCTCCATCAAAAACTCATTTGGCCTCACTCCAGAAGCAAACTGTCTTTTCCAAAAATTAACTTGGCCTCTCCCCAGATGTAAATGAAGGATCAGCAACACTGACTTTTTTTCTTTTTTTATGGTGGCACAGGGGATCAAACTCTCAACCTCATACCTGTCAGGCAGGCACTTAAGCCACTGAGCCAAACACCCAGCCCTAGTTTTTTGAAACAGGGTCACACTATGTAATTCAGGCTGGCCTTGGTGCTCACGTTGTAGCCCAAGTCAGCCTCGAACTCACAATGCTCCTCCTACCTAAACCTCCCAAGTGCTGGGATTAAAGGCCTGCACCACCACGTCCTGCTAACACTGGTTTTTGATTGACTGTGCTGACATGTAAATGAAGGGTTGAGAATAACCTCTTCAGATTAGGCCTGCAGGCAGCCCTACATTCAGGTGAAGAAGTGAAAACAGTACTTTTCTGATTGATCTAAGGTGCTCAGGAGCTGTAAACATGACGTCACTTTGAGCTCTCTGTTCTGTGCATGTCCTCTCTTTTTGGGAAGTATTTTGCTACATTCTGCCCAGGTGAAACAATCCGCCCCCTGGTTGTTTAGTTGCCCTAGCACTAATTTCCTGCCTCAATGAGACTGGGGATTTTCCCATGTCATGAAAGGGAGATGTGGCCATCATCACTCCTGGACACACAACATTTTTAACTTCATGAGGTCAGACTGCTATGAAATGTTACCAGAAGTTTCACTGTCATGGTTTCCTAATCCCTCTGACTCAGCATTTAAGCAGGGAATCCTTGGTGAATATATCCTTTATGTTTTCTTTTCTTTCACAAATTTTGAGGTCTGCTGAGAAATTCATCCTTTCTTAGTTTTCATTCTACCTTTTCTATTTTTCCTCTTCTCACGCTGTGCCGATTCTGTCTCTCCACCTTTCTCTTTCTCCTTCTGGGTGTTAGGGTACCTAGATTTCCTTCCTCAGCTAGTTGTTTTTTGGGAGTTTGTGTTAGTTTGTTTTTGAGACAGTGACTATGTAGCCCAGGCTAAACCTCAAAATCATGATCCTTTTGCCTCAGCCTCTGTCTCAGTCACTTTCTCATTATTGGGACAAAATACCTAACACCCACGAGTTAAAGGAGGAAAGGTTTATTTCAGCTCACAGTTTATAAAGGTTTCAGTCCCTGGTAGGCTGGCTCCAAGGAAGGGTGGCATGGCAGACAGGCATGGCAGAGGAGAAACAGTGCATGGTGTGGCAGGCGGGAATCAGGCAGCCGTCTTAGTTTCCCTTTTATTCCTTCCAGGCTACAAGTCTATTGGTTGGTGCCATCCACACCGAGGATGGATCTTCCCTCTTCAGCAAGTCCATTATCCACACCTAGAATATGCTAACTCAATCAGTGGATCAATCCAGTATCACCCAGGACCCAGTCACCTCCTAAAAGTTCCGTCTATGTGCATATGGGGTTTGGGGAAGGGGCATACAGATACAAACCATAACAGCCAGTGCTGGGTTTACAGGTTTGTACCACCACAGCTAGCTTAGCCGCCTTATTATGTTGCCTCTCGATTTCCTTCACACCTCTTAATAGTTCTACCTCCCATCTGTGACTGTGAATTCTAATTCTCTGTAGACAGTTCAGCCCGAGCATCTTAGCTCTTGGATTTTCCTTCTGATATCATCTCCTCTTAAATTTCCAATCAGCTAATGCTCAACACTTTTAAAATTGAATTCATAATTTTCCCAATAGACACAATCCTTTCCACTGACACAATACTCTCTTGAATTTAGTGTTGGTAATGCTGAATTAACAAAACAGTGAATGTACTTAACTTTGAATCTGATATGCTTTTCCTTCAAGTTAAATCAATTACTATTATTATTTTTGCACTGCCAAAGATTGAACTCAGGTGAGACACATTCCAAGTCCTTTCAGTATTTGCTTTTTCAGTTGGATTTTACTGAGACAATGCCTTAATAAGTCTTCCAAACTGGTCTCAAACTTGAGATCCCTCTGCCTCAGCCTCCTGAGTAGCTGGAATTGTAGGTATGTGCCACCATGCCTGGCAAGTTAAATCAATTCTTCAAAAAATGAAGAATAAGTTTTTTCAATATAGATACTCATAATCAATTTTTTTGGTACTTCATTCAGCTATTGCCAAATTTTAAAGTGTATTTGGAACAATTTAGATCAATAGAACTATTTTTGAATTGTAGATTTAATGAACTCTTAAGTAGATCAAACAGAATGAAGTTAGTGCTCTGGCTGAGATGTGTTATAATCCTAAAATACACACCTGATTTAAAAACAGTACAGAAAATGAATGTATAAAACAAGTACCTCAATAATTTTTCTGTTGTTTAGGTGTTGACGTAGTAATATTTTGGACATACTATGTTAGATAGAACATACTATTAAAATTAATTTCACCTATTTCTTTTTAACATCCTTACTAGAAAGTGTTAAATTATACATGTGGTACACATGATAGCATTTTATTTCTATTGAGCAGTTCTGTTCTACATTAGTTTATGGCTGGCTCCACACAAAGCACAATTATGAAAGACATTCAGTTAATCTGATTTAACAGTTGATTACTTTGAAAATACCATTTTCTTCTATTACAAAGAAGAGCTAACTGAATTAAGAAATAAAGCTAACAAGTTTTGACAAAGGTTCTTCTATTTACTAGCTTTATGTCCTTTGTCAGTTTTATTATCATCTTCATGACAAATAGGGAAAAGAAGTTTATTTTGTAGAATTCTTAAGGGGACCAAACATAGTAAAGTAGATAATAAACTTAGCATAGTGCTGAGTATGTAGTTACCCCAAAAGCTGTAGTTAATGATTATAAGTCAATGAGAAGCCAAACTAAGAAGTTACCGAAGTGATAAAGAGGAGGCCATGGATTGTAAGCAAATTTAAAATGGAGATTAAGTGTAACAGTATGACAGGAGGAGAAATAAAGAGGGTAATTCCTAAGTTTCCACCTTTCAGGAAACTCCCCTTCTCAACCAGGGAGCTAACTTCATTCTGTTTGATCTGCTTATGATTTCATAAAATCTACAATTCAAAAATAGTTTTATGTATCTAAATTCTTCCAAATATACTTTAAAATTTTGCAATAGCTGAATCAAGGTACCAAAAACATTGACTATATGCATCTATATTGAAAAAACTTATTCTTTATTTTTTTAAGATTTGATTTAACTTGCCAGGTGTAGTGGCATATGCCTACAATCCTAGCTACTCAAGAGGCTGAGGCAGATGGATCTCAAGTTTGAGACCATCTTGGAAAATTTACTAAGGCTTTGTCTCAATAAAATCTGATTTTAAAAAAAATTACTGAAAGGGCTTGGAATGTGACTCACCTGGGTTCAATCATCAGTAATACAAAAATAGTAATAACTTGAAGGAAAAGTGTATCAGATTCAAAGTTAGTAATACTGAATTAACAAAATGTTCACTGTGTTATCAGCACTGAATTCAAGAGAGTATTGTGTCAATGGAAAGTCAACTCTCAATTTACAAATATGAACAAAGCACTCTTCAAATTTTTATTGTAGTTTCTAACTACAGTTTCAATAACCAGTTTCAATAATGTTGCAAATTGCAATTAATAGTTTCATTATATTGGCTCACATTAAATAATATGTAGAATTGTTATTATTGATTCGTATCACCCAAAGTTTTAATTTTGAATTGGTGTTAATATTAAATTAAATCTTTGCTTCTATTCCTCAACTTGTCCAACATTGGTAAAGATATATGGTCATTGAGTTCACTGTCTTCTAATTCTTTCAGCAGTTTCAAAAATTTTCCTTGATTCATACCATCTTTACTGAAGAATTTTCACTTAGGACAGTTTTCATAGTTTGCTCAAAAAACTGAGCGTTCATAATTTCAGTCTATGTCATAGGAACAAAGCAGAAAGAGAACTGTGTTTCTTGTTTTGAAATTCCAGTAAGAATGGACTTTCAATTAACATAGCTAGAACACTCTATAGTGTAATAGAAATAAATTTTTCAGACATAAAAAGTTCAAAATATCTATGCCCCAAGTTCTGTTTTTTAAGCTATGTAATGACTAGATTTCTTGTTGAATTTGGGTATCCTTTGAGATGATACACGCTAAAATGACAATATGGCAGTGACTTTTATGTCGCGACTTATCTAAAGATCTAAGAAAAAGTACTTGCAAACCTTCAAAGTTTGAATTAATTGATCTTTGATGTCACAGAAGGATCTTTTATCCTGTGGACAGCTGTTCAGTGGCTTCATTGAAGATCTTTTACTTTTTGTGAAGTATCCTTTTAAAGTCTTTTTTTCTCTTAATTTTCTAACAGAATTTCCATAACTGAAATGATAATTCAGTTCCCCATCTCCCCATCTAAAAATTACTTTTGTGTGTGAGTGCGTCTGCATGCGCTCTCAAGACATAAGCTATTTTATAATGGGCTAAACTTGAAAACGCAGAGTCTTTAAAAATTATTTTAAAAATCTTAAGTCTGGTTTTAGTTGACAGATTTTTACTAATTCTTATATGAATTTAGAAAGAAAATGTCTTGTCAAATTCGTTATGTGTTTTCTGAAAAGCCCTTCACTGTCATCCACTTTATTATCCTTCATTTCTTACACATAATAGATTTTTGGTTTTTACCACAGCAGAATATAATTGCCATTCATAATGAAGTCTGTGTTATATTTTCTTCCAGTACATTTTATTCTCTACTTTTTAGCTGTTTTAGCTTCTCCAGTATGTTCTGTGTCCATATTATTCCTTCATTTTAAATGTAACAATTTGTACATTTTTGGGGGAAGGGACAGGGTCTTGCTTTGTAGTTCAGGCTGGCCTTGAACTCATTATGTGGCCCAGGCTTACCTCAGACTCGTGCAATCCTCCTGCCTCAGCCTCCTGAGTGCTGGAATTAATGGTATGTGCCTCCACACCCTGCTGAACATATTTTTTAAAAAATAAAAATAATTTATTTTCAGCAATTTAAAGTAATAAATATTTTATCAAATATGATTTAAATAGATAATGTAGTTCCTGCCACCTTGGTAAAATATTCAAATAAACACAAGATGCATAGAAAAAATTATTAAGACTTATCAATCTCTTAATAGCAACTAGGTCAGTGATTTGTTTATGTGTAATATAGAATCAAAGTACACATCCAACAACAAAGCTATGATACAAAAATAATATTTGATATCAGGGACTGAAAAACTTCCTTTGAAGAGTCATACAGTGAAAATTACAGTGAGTAAAATATTTCTTTGATAAAGCTCTACTAAGGAGAAAATGGAATTTAGCAGCAGGGAAGATAACCCATTGCTGGATTATATATTAAAAGAATGTTTAGTTTTGAAGCATCAAGTATCATTATGTGATAGCTTTCATTATTTAAAATATTTTTTCTTTATGAAAAGCTAAATTTTCAAATCTGTGCATGAGCCCATTTTTTTCTAGTTCTGCCACACTGACTTCCTATGCTCGCACTGAAAGCAACACTCTAAGCCTATCGGGATAGCTGTCTGAGTTCACGCCTCAGCCTTTTCCCCTGCAAACTAATCATCCTAATATTGCTTTTTTTTTTTTTTTTTTTTTTTTGGTACCGGGGATCGAACTCACAACCAGGCAGGCACATAAGCCACTAAGCTAAATCTTGCTTATGATTCAACTCTTGACATTTTCTAGAGTTTCAAAATTTGGTGTCATAGGTATGCACTACGGTCATTTGCTAGTTGTGTTCTGCAGTTGTGCACTTCTACTATAATTTATTTATTTCATCTTTTTTTGTGCTCAGATCCAGTTTTATCCAGTTACCAAGATAGTACTAAGTCCCTGTGATCCCCTATGAAAGCAGTGATTGGGTCTCTGACACCAACTTTGATAGTGGTTCCTGTGTTTAAACATGGTAAGAGGTTGAATTCACAGAGCCAGTGTGAATGGCTGTTGTCAGCCGCTGGAGGAACTGCAGTCATGAAGGGCGCTGTGGAGCTGGGATTCTGGATGGGGCATCCCTGATGACAAAGGCCAGAAAAATTTCAGAGCCACAGGCTTTGTTCTTGAGATTCATCTCAAATGAAAATAGAAAACTCAAACACTGAAGGAGTTTTTACCAAAACACATGAATTCTAGAGTACTAATAGAAATAAATTTATTCAGGTTGCATTTTAAATCAGTCCTTATATGTTTTATTTCATTAATATAGATGGAATTTTCCCTAACATATTATGAAACCCTTTAATTTAAAAGGCTGTACTAGTGACAGAAGCCATAAAGCTAAATAAAGCATTATTTCTCTCTAGAATTTTTATCAATGGCAGAAGGGTGATGTGTAAAAAATAAAGAATATAAATGTATAAAATGGTCATGGGGTATATAGCAGAAAGATTCAGCAACAAGTATCTCATATCTGTTACTGACCTTTTCAGGGAAGCTTAAAAATATATTAAACTTTTAAAGACCAAGTGTTACATAGCTATGTATTCTGGAAAATAGTAAATCAGATTACAAGTATAGAAAGTTGCTACTTACTTGATCATTAATTAGGTCTTTCTCAGCAAAAGTTTATGGATTACAATTAAGGTGAAAAGAACTAGGGATAAGTGGAAAATACACACACACACATAAAATACTTGAGTCAGCAGAGAAGAAAGAAGTATTAACACAGACATGCAGCATAGACATGTACCTCAGGTCAAAATAACCACTTAGAACTTTCCTAATGGCAAGAATGTGGTTTCTCTTACACTTAGAACCTTTTCTTCCTGCTGTCCTGAAAAAACAAAAGCTTTCAACTGTGGAGAAAAAGGGAAGATAATGTGGGTGTGACCATTAATGGATGAAGATTTCTAGTATTTTCTTAGTGCAAGACATTGGCCATAGGCCAGCAGGAGAAGGTACTAGGAGCCCTTTGGAATCCAATTTGGAGTAGGCTACTTTTACCCAGGGAACCGCTGGGGGAGGAAGTCTCTTTGGTTAATACACTTTTTTTTGATAGACTTTTTCAATTTATTTTTGTTTCCAAAACAATTGATGATTACTGCCATGCTATTTAGGTGGTATCATTTGAGCTTTATATGAAAACGCAACAAAGTACTTTATGTAGCTTGTTTTGTCAGTGATAGTTTGCCCTTCACTCAGCTAATGATTTTCACTTACATGAGATCATGGTATATGTGTTTCAGATGTCGTTTGAACCTCCTTCGTTTTGCCTGTGTGTTCTCCGCACCTGTTCCTCTCCTAAATGTGCTTGCATAGTCTGCTACTGATTCTTCACTCCACACTGCACCTTTTGTCTTTCAACCCTGAAACCATCCCATTTCTCACCGCCTCACAGTCTCACAGCTTCAGTGACCCTCGACCCCCTGACAGCGCCTAGACTGTCCTCAGTAGGTGACTTCATTCGGAGAGGGAGGAGGTCCCTGAGGGATGGGAGGCATGAGGTCACCATATGTAGCCCATTACAGTTCAATTACAATCAAAGCAGACTGAGTCCATGAAAACCTATAGGGGGCTGTAATTCTTGTTGAAGGCTAAGAAAGCTGGAGCATCGAAGCCTAAGTATACATCCCAGATTAAAATGTAACATATTTTTACTTTCTCATGAGATTTGAGAAAATTTATATACAAAATAATTAAAATGAGACATTAGGGGAATTGCACTCATAACACCCACATCTTTCTTAATTATATTGATTTTTTTTCATCTTTTTGAGGCAGGGTCTCACCATGCAGTTCAGGTTGGCCTTGAACCCACTTTGTAGCCCAGGCTGGCCTCAAACTCACAGCAATCCCCCTGCCTCAGCCTCCCAACTGCTAGGATTACAGGCATGCACCACCACACCTGGTTTATATTGATATTTAAATGTAATATTATCTTTGTACCTTGTTTCCCCTTTTCTTGAGTAGATGCACTATAATTTTAGTCAACAAACAAGACTGTCATCCAAAACTTTAACTAATTTAGGTGCATCTGAGAGATACATAAGCCTGTTACTGACATCAGTAAAAATATTACTTATACTTTCCGCATAATTGATTATCTAAAAGTATCAATATATGAATGAATAAGGAAAATATAATCTGTGTATATGATCATATGTGCAAAAGAATACTAGTCAGCCCTGAAAAAAAGGGAAAATTTGTTATTTGCAACAGGGTAGATGAATTTAGAGAACATTAAGTGAAATAAACCGGAAATGGAAAGACAAATACCAAGTGTTCTCACTTACATGTAAAATCAAAGAAGTTGAACTAATAATCAGAGAGCAGAGTGGTAGTCATTTGGGTTTGGGGTGGAAGATAACAGTGTACTTAAAGATCACTTGGAAAGTTTTAGGTAGTCTCATGAGACACCCTGAAATGGCATTTATGTGAGTTAATGCATATATTAATTAGTTCCATTTAGTCTTCCTTCAGTGAATACCTGTTTTGAAACTGTTGGGAGCCCTTGAAGCTGGAAAATGACCTAGGGCATGACCCAAACATGACCCTGCCAAAGTAACAAAGAGCACTCTGGTCGTGAAAAAGTTGCTACAGTCCAGAAAAACACCAAGCTCCTAGACAATCCAAGCAATGGGTTGCTAGGTAGAGGGGCTGAAATTGATGTCATCCTTCCCGGTATATAAACAAACCTGCAGAATTGGTTGAGCAGTTCCTTTCCTCCCATCAGGAGGATAAGGGCTCCACCTGACCCCAGCTTTGCCTCTTTCTTTATTTTTCTCATCCTCTCCGGGTCCTTCACCCCAAGAACCTCAAGAGCTGCATGGGTTGCGGCATAAAACATCATATTATATATGATAAGTAGATATGATTTTTATCAGAGAAACTAAAAAAAGGAAAAGGGAAGAGATGCTGGCTCAGTGAACTGAGTGGCTTGTGACACCATCTGTTGGTTTCATCTTAGGCTGTGGGCAGACGCCTGCTGCCGGTCCACACATCTCATTAAAGTTACAGCCAGAAAGAGAAAAGGGAAAAGGAAAAGATATAAATCAGTATATATGTATATGTATGATAACTAAAATGAACATACTGCTGAATGTATTCATTATTGAGAAAGAACAATTAATACTCATATGATTAGATCAATTTTACATGTCTATATCTGTTAATGTAAGTAACCATTTTAAAGATAACGATATGCAATATTGCAACCACTGTCAAGTTTCTATCATCCTGTTTTGTAAACCTGCAATGTTACTGTTGTGCATTTACTCTAGTCGTTTGTCACTTTTGCTTGTTGTCTTTGTTATATATGTCTTTTATTTTCTTCTCTTAAATAAAAAATAAATAAATAAATAAAGTTACAGCCAGAGGCAGAGAGGGACCATTTCTTTCCTTATAATTATTATTTTTTAAGATTAAAGAAACCTTCTCCAGAAGTCTCTAGAAGACTTCCCCTTATACTGCGTTGGCCATAACCGTCACCTCTACACTGATCATTACAAACGAGGCGGCGTCGCCACAGCCGGGACGGCGGCAGAGCCACCTGCTAGAGAGAGAGCGCCCAGACCTCCTGAGAACTCCGCTCACAGTCAACAGCCGGCACACGCAATGTGGTTCCGCGGGGAAAAGCATGTGTGGGCCTTTTGGTCATTGGAGATGTCTTCAGCAATAAAAAAATAACAACGATCAAGCGTAAAGGGCTGCTTTTAAAATTCTGGCAGAGAGCCTCCTTCTCCCAGGGAGTCTCCCCCGCATTCTTTGTCTTATGTGGTCCTTGGCTTTCTGTTACCTGTGCTTTCTCCTTCTGCCGGCGGAAAGTGGAGGAAAGGGGCATGGGGAGGTGCCGGTGCCCCCTTGTTCAGTGTTGGGGAGGAACTGGTCAGGACCCAAAGCAGAGGCAATGGAAAGAAACGAGGCGTCTTCCCTAACCCGCGCCCTAACTTCCTTGTCTGTGTCCCCTTCGCTTGGGATCCTTGATTAATTTAAAAATCTAACTAACTGACAGTTCTTTCTCAAACTGGAAGGGAATAGAGACATGGAAGAAGGGGAAGGGAGGGAGGGAAAAGGGGATGAAAAAGTAATTAAAATGCACTATGTATAGATACCGGCTCCCACACCAGGAAGGTGAGATTAGTCCTGCGAATATGCACTAATCAAAAAATTTAAAAATTAAAAAAAAACAATTGAAATGAAGTTTTTGGTGACTATGAGTTGGTTACTCCTCCTAATTAAGAATTGTACTGTGAAAAAATAAGTAGAATTTGGTATTTCACTCAAAGAAATCTTTAAGGCCACATTTTGAAACAGTGGGCTTTCCAAGACCCTCAAGAGACACCCCACCTCCACACAGTGTTGAGTGGCATGATGTTATCCTCAACATATCATTTTCTTATGAGTATGATTACTGACTGTCAAAATAACTAAGTCAAGCAAGGATAAACCTAGGTTCGTGTACATCAAACCGTTAGCATTACAGTGAATGAAATCTAGTGCACTGATACAAGATTTCCGTTAGAGGTTAGCTTGTGAAAATATATAATGCAGAACACATTGCTGCACGAGTAAAAAGTATTTCATTTTTCATTGTGACACATCATATTTAATCAAAAGTAAAGAAATGAGAGTTGCCATCAAAGCAATATTATTATAATGTTAACCTAAAATTTTTAATCCCCCATAAAATACTTTGCTGCGAAATAAAAATTTTCATTACTTACCTCTGGAGAAACTCACAGAATCTTAAATACCTAAGTCGGAAGTTGTCATATTGTAATAGAAAATGCACCTCCCCCAACACTACCAGTATACTTCGGTTTGTTAGTTGCCCAGGTAATAGTTCCAGTTACAGTGCCCGTTACTTTCGTTTCTTACAAATGGCTGGTGATGCATATTGTAAGAACCAATCTCCAATTGACAAGCCACTCTGCCACTGTACTTCCGCGTGCTTATCCCATATAAGCCCTAGATCACTAGAGATCAGGGCCTGACATTTTGGGAATGATCGAGATCAGTGCTAGTCGATGTAAATAAATCTCGCTCCAAATCCTGGGTGTCGTTTTGGTGTTTATCCTTGCTGTTTCAATACCATTCCTTTTACCTTCTAGTAACTGCACTATTCATACAAAACTCATTTTATATGTCCGAATACTTTGTGAGCCATATATGGAATAAACTAGATAATGCAATTTTGGGGTAAAAAAAGAGGCTTATTGCATATTCACAATCCATGTACTTCTCCATTATTGCAGACAAGGCACACAGATAAATATTCTTTGTATATTTTCCACATTTTCTCTCTTTCTTTCCCTTAACCTTTGTTCTCACAGGACAGCTTTGCACTGGGCCATGAATGGCACTTAAAATAAAACTTTTTACTTCACAAAACTTGATGCTAGTTCACACAAAGAGCCCAAACGGAGCTTCTTTCTCAGTTAGTTGAATGCCATATAAAAATCATCTGACCTCCCTAAGAAAATCATGAGTTAAGGCTCTAGAATCCAAGTTAGTCATGAAGGAAGAAAATTAATGATACGATTCCATGCTACACTTTCACTTCTCAAAAAATGGAGTAGATGTACTTTTCTCTATTCCTCTTTCTGAATACAACAAAGGCTTGGGCACTAGAGAGAAAACAAATATAAAAAGACTATAACACAGAGAAAAAAAGACAGATCAATGAGAGGACTCAGAATACAGCAAACAATATGATGCCAAGTTCCCTGGATTTTCTTTTTGCCCCTTATATCCCACATTTGGAACCGAAGAAGCTGGCCATCTGGAGGCATGAACAAGTGCAGACAAAACAAACTCCAACCAAAGCCTGCCTCTCTATTCAGAGGACAAGAAAAGAGCAGCTGAATAAGATAGACCTTCAGATCTACTATAGACAAGTACCACAGAGGTGGAGGGACCTAGCCCCAGCAGCAGCAGAAGCAGCGGCAGCAAAGGCTGAGTGAGGAGCTCAAATTCTCCACACTTGCCTGGCAGTAAAAGGCACCTAAAGGGTAGTATCAGAGAAGTCCACAAGGGGAGCCAGAAACTTCATCTTCACTGATTGACAGTGAACTTCCCGTCTCCCTTCAGGGTGACAGTGGAGACCACACTAGAACCTGAACTTCTGCCCTCAAGTGACAGTAAACAGGATTCCCTACCACTACCCCCTGGGTGGTGACAAAGGAGCTTGGCTGGAGAATCAAGACTTTTGCAACCATCCAGTAATAATTCATAATGAAGCCAGGAAAACATACTCTCACCATGGTGTCAGGAGAGCCCCCATAGGGCTCAGTAACCAGTTCTGCATCCCTCCTGTCCAAGGAGCCATCAGTGAAGACCTTCCGGGCAGCTAGAATCCCCACCCTTGCACATGATGCTAAGGAACACTCAGCTTGATAGCAGCAGAGACCAAGTGGAGAAGCTGTACATCTACCTCCACCAGAAGGCATTCCAGGAAGCCAACTAAAAGAAGTTTAAAAAAATCCAACCTCACCAGATGAGGTGGTACACACCTGACTGCACTCAAGAGGCTGAGGCAGGAGGCTTGCCTCAAGTTCAAGGTCAGCCTGTACAATATAGTAAGACTGTCTCAAAAATATATATACGTATACATTTCCAGGCTCCTAACATAATCTTAGCTCTCTCCTCAAAACCATAGGAACCAAGAACAAAGTAAATCTAAAGCTGGCAAATGGAGATAAAAAGAACAAAAATCAATGAAGGTGAGAGGGAAGGGGGAGAAAGAAGATGAAATAATTACAATGTGTTATGTACACATACCAACTCCCTAAGGGGAATATGATCATATGTACTGCAAACATGTACTAACAGAAAATAATAATTGAAAAGCATACTGTATTATTATCATATTAAATAAATAGTAAGACACGAGGAGTTTTAGGAAAGAGAAGCACATAATCTGATTTAGTTGTTTTTTTGTTTTTTGTTTTTTTGGTAAAGTTTATTGGCTGTTGTATTAGAAATGCATAGTAAGAAGACAGAAGCTGACATAGGAAGACTAGTGTGGAGGCTTTAACAGTATCCAGGGTCAGAGTTGATGAAGATGTAGACTAGGGTGATAACAGCAGGGGAACAAAAAGTGAGCATCATTTAGAAATATGGCAGCAGAGTTGCCTGACTATTGGCCAGAGTGAGGGAGTGAAAAATTAGCCAGGCCTATTGAACTTTTTGATTGAGCAATAGGGCGGATCAAGCATTCCACATCCCAGGATGGTGAAAACCAGGAGAGAAACAAGGTCTAGCGGTCCACTCAGAGCTCTGTTCTGGACCTGCTGGGTTTGGGATGTTTGTTCCACATCCTAGAAGGGATGTCAAGAGATACCGGATATTTTAATCTGAAGTTTAAAAAAATGGGAAGGGCTCATAATGTAAATTTAACTTCATTCACTACATAAAGGTGAGATCTCCTAGGAAAAAAGTGTACCCGCCATTTTTTTTTCACACATATTTTTGAGTGAAAAAGAATTGTATTGGGCCACATAAGAAAGTACATAATACAAAGTGTATAAGCAACAAAGCTTGCATGATTTTTAGGTATTTTATTATAATTCTTTTTAAAAGAAGACAAAAAATGGCGAGTTGCAGTTTGGACACATCTAAACTTCATAAGGCTACTGGCGCAGTTCCAGGAGTATTTCATTAGTGATTTATTGATTGATTGTCATGGGGAATAGAACTCAGGGAGTGCTGAACTACATCCCAGACCTTGCATTTATTTTGAGACAAGGAATCACTAAGTCGTTAAATTGTCCACAGTGGGCTCAAATTCGTAATCTTCCTACCTCACCCTCCCAAGAGGCTGGGATTACAGGCATGTGCCTCTGTATTTAGCACAATTTTTATTATTTTTTACTTTTTTGTAAAAGCTGAGTAAAGGTTTTTGCCATGTTCTGTTCACCTGTTTTGCTTTTTGCTGTGACTATTGCCCTTAAACAGCTCTTTCATACATCTATGTTTGTATTCTCTTATTCCTTCTCAAATGTCATCTCTCTTTGTTATTAGGTTGGTCTCATGTTTTGCTCTCCCAGGAATTCCATGCCAACCTAGCCAGTCCCAGCACTAATCTCAGTTAATCAGCTCTGAGTAGAAAGACTGTTGATCCTGGAATAGGGCAGAATTGATCCAAATTTTGGCTCTACTGCTTATTACTCATATGATCTAGATCCTTCTTCCATAAAAACAAAGATAATAAAATCCTCTGAAATACAGCTGGGAAAATTAAACATAGTAACGTAGGTAAGGGAGGCCAGTTTCAGTGGTAAGTTCCCACTAGGTACTCAATCAGTGACAGTTAATTATGTCACTGAACTTCCTCTTGCTTTTACTTTATTGAGGTTTCTTTTCCATGATTTTCCTAGCTCTTATCAAATTCCCAGTGGATGCTCAATAAATGGCAGGTGTTGGTTTTTATGGCGTTTGTACTTTCACATTCATTTCGCTGGCCCTTTCCTGATTTTTCAAGTTCTTATCATCAGGTTCAATAATTTCTGTTTTAAGTATATATATATCTTATTTGCTGTCTTGCCTCAATTTATTAAGCAAACATGGAGCAGAGGAGACCTAATTTTGTTTGATGAAGTGAAGTTCTGTAATTTTTAATCAGGTCATATTTTCTCAGTTTCCTGTCTCAAACTTTTCTGAGCTTCCATATTGGGTCCTAAACCCTTTCCTCCACTCTTCTCCACCAAGCTGTTTATACATCCTGATTGGAATTGTTATCTTTATCTGTATATTACATTTTCAGGAGCACTTCAACTGGGGTGGGGTATTTGAAACTTGTGTCTCATTTGTTGTCATCTTTTTCTCCCTTTTTAAAGTTAAACTTGAAAGCATTAAATTGCAAACCTAGCCAGGTGTGGTGGCTCATGCCTGTAATCCAGGTATTCACGAGGCTAAGGCAAGAGGACCATGACTTGGATGGCAGCTAAGTGACATAGCAAGACACTTTCTCAAACAAAACAAAAAAGCCGCAAACCTATTTTGTTACTCTTGACCATCCTTCTTACAAGAACACACATGTGTCCACATTTTTATGTCTCTAGGGAGGTCATGCAGCATCTCATACCCTCTGAGCAGCAGTTACAAGCAGAAAACATGAGAAAATCGATGTCAGAAATGTCATGATCTGACTTCTCCATTTTCTCACCATGAAAACCAAATCACCTTCATTTCTACTAATTTCATGTTGATGTTTCAATCTGCCCTTGAAGCTTTCCTTCTATTTTTTTTATTTTTTGCCGGGAAGTCTAACACTCACACCTTTAATACAATTGCATTTTCCCCATCAAATTTACAGTTTTGCATTTTGTTTTGTGGACTCTGAGCTTCCACTTCTCTGAGCTTCCTCTCCCCTTATTTCAGAAGGATGTTGTGGGTACCAGCAGTACATGGGTTTGGCTTCTTTCTATTTCCATCTGTACTGCTCAGGGTCATTCCATCACTATCTAGATCTTTGAGAGTTTAGAAAACTTGCAAACATGTTTGACACCTGGAGGGGCAAAAAATCTAGGCTCCAAAATACAAACAGACAAAATTCCCAGTCAGAACTAACTGATACATTATTATTCCAACTGCAAACCTGTACAACTTCTTTCAATTGCAAACCTGTGCAACTCTTTTTAAATTTTATTTTATTTATTTTTAAATTTTATTTATTTATTTATTTATTTTGGTACCAGGGATTGAACTCATGACCTTGTGCTTGCCAGGCAGCTGCTTATGCCATTGAGCTAAATCCCTGATCCAATCTTTTCAAATTTTAATAAAAGTAATACGTGTGGAATACAGATGGATTTAATCCATTTGATACGATTTTCTTCAAAAAACTGGTTTTTGCAATCTTGAAAGATTAAAAAGAACTTTCTCCCACCTGATCTTCTCAGTACCTTAAACCTGATCCAATTTCATCAGACATTCTTCATCCTTCCAATAATTTTGCTGGGTTTTAAGCATTAAAGAAATTACCTTTTTCCAATCTTACTTGTAGTGTGTAAAGAAATATATATCACTCTGAATTTCAAAACATCTGCTCTTTCTTTCAGATATATCCTGCCATCTTACTTTATAGCATTTCAGGCAATAAAGAAGTATATCCAAATAAATATAGTTTAAACTTTTTTCTGTGACTGATTCTAAATGTTTGTCTTAGGGATAATTTTTTGCTCACATCTAGCACCATTGCTAGAAAGCAATAACTAAAAGCTCTTCCGTTGCCATTCTTTGTAACATAATAAAGCTGGCATATACTTAAATTTTTCAATTCAATTAGTTTCAGTTAAATACATTTTAAATTAAAATTATAAAAGAAATGCCTTTAATATAAAAAGAAGCACAAAGCACAAAAGAAAGAACAATCGATTCTGCTGTTTAAAGAAGAGTATCAAAGAATAATGATAAAATTTGTTCTGGGAGCTTTATATCATTGTCTAATTTAATTAACCCAGGGTGGAGTGTAGAGCACTTGCTTAGCGTGCATGAGGCCCTGAGTCCAAAAAAAGTTTTTTTACTTAATCCACAATTCTATACACTGGGGTTTGCAATGCTTTGCATTAATAGTAGCTTATTTCCACTTGTTGCCCTGTGAGTATTTCTAAAAGTTGTTGGCAATCTTGAGTATTGTCCAGTAAGCCCAACCCTGCTCGATATTGCTATAGGCTCACTGAGCACAAGTTCTCCAGCAGGCGCCACAGGACTGGATACTGTAGTCCTCCACTGGATGCTGCCACAGCTCTACCAGCTCCTCAGCAACCCCCAAGTGTCAAAGTCTTTGGCCAAGTGCGGAGTAGCACCCTCTCCTGTATGTGATGGAACCTGTTAGAGGGGCCACTAAGCCATGGTATCTACAACTGAATATCCCCCCAAGGGCTTTGCAAGTTGTTCTTTCTGTTTTTTATTCCAGGCCTCTTTCTCCTTTGAACCAAGGCACACATCTACAGGCTGGACTAGAGACCGATTTGAGTGACATGGCAATGAAGTTCTATAGCTCAATGTTTGGCTGTTTCCCTGGGAATGAATTACCTCCAGGGTGCCTCTTCAACCTCAGGCAAGTGGACATTGTTCAAGCGAGTCCCATCAATCAGCTGGCACACTTATCTATGTTCAAACTCCAACAAGGGTCACAGTTTAGGTTTAAGCTATGAATGTTCAAAAATAGAAACTACATTTATTTTAGATATGAGAAAAATGAAAGTTGGCAACTTAGGTGATTCCCAAATTCATGTTTAATGAACAGATAAAATTACATTCATTCCAGCTCTAAATTGTGTATATGTGTGTGTGCGTGTGCGTGTGTGTGTGTTAAGAATATCATATTGCCTGCCACAACTCAAAGAAGCACCTCATTATCTGAGGTACATCATTGTGCTTTTAAAATGCTTTCCTGCCTTTCCAATCATCAGCTAAGGATATACCAATAAACAAAAGTGACAATTCCTCAGTGTTCACCCCAAGGAGCAGTCCTGTTTCTCTCTTTCCCAAGCTATCAATATATATAACTCTAAGAAAGTAACCCTTCAACCACTCCAGGGGAACAAAACAAGAGTAATACCTGCTTATTATGGATAAAAGTACAGATCCTTTACCAATATTGAAATATCAGCTCAATTAACCATGCTCTAGCAGCCTAGGAAGTCCATGCTCCTGGTTTTTTTCTATTGTGTTTGAGTTAGGAGGAAAAAGATAAAGCTATTTTCAGGATACAGAGAACTCTACTACAGCTGAGATATGTGGCTATTGTCACCAGCACAGATATCCCATAGTATGCAAAGACTGTCACCTGGGCAGAAGTGCCAATGCAAGAATCAGAAGGAAACAACAGATTTTTTCAGCTACCCCTGGTGAGTATAAAAACCTGCTGCTTTTGGCCCTTCCTGGGCACATTAGAACAGTGTACAAAACGGGCCTGGAAAGACAGGAAAAAGGCATTGCTCTCAGGTTATTTTATTGGAGTGGAAAGAAGAGAATCCCATAAACAACTGCACCTAAGAAAAGTGACAGAAGTGTCAGCCTGAGGCAGCCCCGGCACTGGTTCTACACTGGACAGGTAATGCAGTGCTTTAGCATCTCTGCTGTTAGTGGGGCCGCCAGCCTTGTGATCTAAATGAGACTGCTTCGGTTCTCATTCCACACTTGTAGAAAATCTACAAATCCTTCCCAGTATTTGATCAAATCCTTGAAGTCTTGAGTTACCATGATCTCTTTTGGCTTGCAAGTGCTGGCTCTGCACATCATGTAACCTCCTAATTCTCCTTGTATTCCACTAATCTGGACACAGATCTGAGCTTCTTTCCATAATGTCAACAACTAGGTATGCGGTACAGAGCACAGATTTGTAGGTTTTGAAAAAGCTAACCAGTTTTATGAGTTTGAAATCCCTACTAGAGTACAATGATGAAGATACGAAATTACTTATTCATGGCACAACAATGTGGAGAATTGTTCTCAATGCTGAGAACAATTAGCTCTCAATAAATATGTCTAGTATGAGTAAATATCTGTTGCTGTTGTATTTTTCTTAAAGAAAAATGCCGGCAGCCTTGTATTTATTTTAGACCTCTCTGTTCTTAAGTTCCCAACCTCTATACCACTGAATCTTTTCCACTGGCCATGTCTAGACAGCTCCCAGTCTCTTGCCATTTTGCTGATTCCCTTACCCTATTTTCTGTTTTTCTGACCCTTTTCCACTTCCTTCTACCTGAATTCTCCCTGGAAACTTTAAATTTTTCTGATTTTATTATAGAAAAAATATATTTATTTATGCCTAACTTGGAAAGTTTGTATGTTCAAACTTATTCAGGTGCTCACCAAAATCATGTAGCCTATTAGTTACCACAAGGTTACCCTTGTCAATAGAACAGGTCATTGTTTCCTTCACAGGAAAGAAAAATAAAGCAGGAATCATTAAGAATTACCTCCATATACCTTAGATATTTTGTCTCAAAATACATTTATGTCCATTTGTTCACCAATCAATTGATGTCAGGCTAAAGAATTTTCTGTGAGCTTGTAACCCCTAGTTGGAGTTTTAGATCAATTTAACCACTGCCCTTGTGTCGCAATACTATTTTCAGTGTCTGAGGTGTCATGACAAATAACAAGTTCTCTAAAAACAGAATCACTTCTATTTCATATTTCCCCAATATTCCAGTCTTGCCCAGCAATTTTCTTAGTAATTTGCCATTGTTTAAGATTTACAGTAGTATCCATGTTACAGATTGCATAGCACTTAATTTAGGACATTCATTAAATAAAATTGGTAAATTTGGGTGCAAACAGGGAGGCTTGGCAAGCTTACAACTTACCTAGAGGGAGCAGGAGTACGTGTCCACCACCAGCTACAAGCATTCAGGGTGTGTTTCGATTAATCTGCTGAATCAGTTCAAGTGATCAACTAAGAAATATTTTACCGTAGCCATTTTCCTCAATAATTGAGATCAGAATCTCTTGCTTAGCATAAAACTTTCATGTTTTTATTCCACTAGTTCTTGATAAAATTCCTTTTGAAAACTCATCTTTGCGTATCCACTGAGATAAGGAGGCCAAAGAAGCCTAGGATTTCTATGGACCAAACAGCCTACAGGCATGAAGGTGGGGAGGGCACCTTGGTAGAAAGCATCCAAGAGATTCATGTTTTGCGGAAAGTAAGGAATGGCAAATGCAGGTTACTTCCTCCACTGACCTATCCTTATGGAATCATTTCCTATCTTTTCTCCTATCTTCAGACGATTTTGAAGAGTCTCAGTCCATCTGGGTTGCTGTAGCAAAATACTGTGAACTGGGTGGTTTTTAAGCAACAAAAATTAATTTCTTACAGTTCACTAGGCTGCAATGTCCAAAATCAAGGCATTGACCCATTGTTTGCAAAGGGCTGCTTCCTGGCACAAAGGTCTTTTTGATGCATCCCAACATGCTGAAATGAAAGGCCTCTCTGGGGCATCTTCTATAAGATCCCACTAATCCCACCCATAAGACTTCGCCCTCATGATTTAATCACTTCCAAAGGCCCCACCTCTTAATATGTGGAAGATTTCGACATGTAAATTTTGGGAGACATTAACATTCAGACAGTAGCATACAGTCTCTTAAAGCAGCCAAGTCATATGTTCCATTATTTGGTTTTGAGCCTTGTAACTCACAGCAGAACCTGTCTTTCTCAAGTTACAACACACATTATAGTTTTATGACTTAAGCACATAATTTTGGCTACAGGAAGGACTGTTATCTTGGTTCTTAACATTTGAAATCCTTTTCCTGGCAACATACTATAATCGAAAGATTCCCACAAGTGTTTCTACCTCCTCAGTTTATATTTTTAGTTTCTGTTTTATTTGTCTCTTCTCTCTTTGAATCAAAATCATCTGGGAATTTATGCCATCAACTCCCTGGATATGGCTTTTATATTTGTAACTTCTGAACCAAATTAAAAAATTAAAAAATGAAAGCAATCTACTACTTCTGTTTCTTCTCCTGCCACAGAAAACTGAGAAGAGCAATGAATTAACAATTAGAAAACAAGCACTTGGGAGGCTGAGGTAGGCGGAGCATTGTGAGTTCGAGGCCAGCTTGGGCTACAACGCGAGCGCAAGGCCGGCCTGAGCTACACAGTGCGACCCTGCCTCAAAAATCCAGGGCTGGGAGTTTGGCTCAGTGGCTTAAGTGCCTGCCCTGGCAGGCGCGAGGTTGTGAATTCAATCCCCAGTACCGCAAAAAAAAAAAAAAAAAAAAAATTAGAAAACAATATGTGAGTCAAAGGTTAGCCACATAAGTCGCCATCCACAGCAAAGATGGACCATCCTTGTGACAAACATGTGCCTTTCAGTAACCTGGTGTTTCATTCTTCCTGACATACACTAAAATTCTTCAAAAGGCACCCATTCCCAACCAGTATCCATCATCCTGCGCAAACTTCCCTGCCCCATAAAATTACCACAACTTTCCTCTGGATCAAAAATGAAACCTGTGAATCCTGAGGTCTACATCCTCCCTGTAGCAGGTCCAGGATTGAACGTGCCCTTTTCTGCATCAACCCTGCCCCAAAGTGTCAGCCCTTGATACCGAGTCTCCTTCAGCATTCATTCCTCCCCTTACTGTTTCCCCTCCCCCAACCTCCCTTGTCTCCTATCCTTTGTCCAAATACTTAACTTCGCCCCTTCTAACATCCATGCCATAATCCATGCATTCCTTGACATCCATCACTTCAACAACTATCTCCTACATCACGTGGCTATATTGACTGGAAGAAGAAATTTAGTCTTAAGAGCTGCAGATGCATTGCAGAGTGCTGAAGTCCTCATAATACATTGGATCTTAGGCTGTAATGTGGAAACATGAGTCTTCATTTTATTATTATTATAATCTGCACATATTCATTAGACACATAATTTTTGGTGCATGATTTAGTTTAAAATATTTATTTGAAAAATAATCTCTGTTCCTTTGAGCCTTGTGCCATGGAGCCACAACTTTCTGACCCTTTTTGTCAACCACTGGCCATTATTGAAGTCCTGATTGTTCCCTTTCATCTACTCGTGTATGGATTTATTTTCCTCTCTAAGGTCCTGCTGCTAATCTGGTTGATTGAAATACCCATTCTGTCCAGCAAACTGGACTCTGATTTCCTTGAGTTCTTTGATGTAAAGACATTTTCTTCTCTCCAACCCACCAGTTACCCTCAGATGCTCAAATCACTATTGCAGAAAATCCACCCTCTAATTCAAACACTGCCTTCCGAGTATGTTTGTTTTTTGGTCTGCACCTCTACCTCTTTGGATTTGTCATTTTTCAAATTTCATGTTCATCCTTTTCTCTCACTTCCTGGGTCCACTTCCTTCTTCATTCAGTTTAGAATTCATGGTCCATCTCTTCAATCACTTTTGACTTTTTCAATTTTTAAATCCATTTATACTTTAATTGTTTCCACCTGGAAAATCTCCATACCTGAATAAGCCCAAGCACCCACTGCCCATACCTGCTCCTGAACCTTGCTGGAGAAAATCACCTGGGCTGAGTGGGGCTAGATAAATTCACAGTCTCTAACCTTACTGCTCACTATTACCAAACAACCTTCAGCACGTCTCATAACCTTTCTGTCACTCCCCCCAGGAACATTTTAAGTTCTTCCTCTCTTCAAACCTCTGTCTACCCCAGTTCTTCTTTCACTCTCAAGAAATGAGTTGCTTCCTGTTTCAGAAAGTAAGTTTAAACCATCATACACAACATAAACTCTTCTTTTAGCCCACAAGTCTAGCAGTAAGCACATACATCAAACATCCTACAATGCTTTTCTGCCTCGCTGCAAATTCTGTTGTTTCCCACTCTCTTGAGCCACCCTCAATTATCTCTCCTTGCCCATGTCTTCTATATCACTCCTTCCTAGCAACATTTAGACAACCCAACTTCCACCCTATCTCTCCCCTTCACTTCTAGTAAGAGAAACATAACTTTGGTTATTTTCAGTGGTTGAGTAGTTTTCTAGAAAAGCATATTCTTCAGGTTCCTGTCTACTATAAAATGATTAGAATTGTGCATACTACACCATTCACTTTTACTAATTCAATCCACCAGTGTTTGATTTGATGAAGTCCAACACTCATTTCTTTTCTTACTTGATCTGACCACTAGACCCCATTAGCTAAACCAAGAGAACTAGGTTCTTATCAAGCAATCTCTAGCCTGTCCAGGAGACAGAATTTCCACCATCGTCCAGAGTCTGTCCTGAGGAAGTCAATCTTTTGTAGGCCCTGCAGTAGAGAATGCTACTCCCAGTTGAGATACAGAAGTCCCTGAAAGGTCACTTCAAGTGATGTCATGAATAGCTATAGTGCAGACTTTATAGGAAAAAAATTTTGGTGGCTCACTTCTATTTCAATTGGTTGAACTTATCAACAATTCTTATATTTTGTTTGTTGAGACTGAAATTGCAAATAGGCTTTCTGTGAGAGCAGTAGTGCTACTTAGAGGACTTAGTTTTCACAATTTTAAGTTCAAAATATAATTTCACCCTAAGTGGTCATCAAGTCAATGTTGTGAACAATGACATTATTTGAGCAATCGCACACTATGCCTCTTTTTTTTTTGATAATTAACTTTCACAACTTAAAATAGGCAAAATCAGGTTACAAATTTTATCACCAATGTGGTTAGCAATTTACCTAAAGTTTATTTTTAGTAAGAGATGGAACTCAAAATCCATGCTGAAAGATTTTGTGTGTTTCACAGTTTATGAATAGATTCTTTAAACTTTTCAAATAATATTTGCTAATGTAGTGAGATAATATAAATTTTTTTATGATTTTAAGGATAGGTATTAACAATTCTCCACATATATATATATATATATATATATATTATATATATATATATTTTAGGAGAGACCGCTTAGGGGAATTGACTCACAACAGGCTGGTGGAAAGCCTGACACTTTGGAATCCTGCCAGCATGGCTCAACTCATAGCTAAAAGCCTGAGGAACAGAGAAGCTCTGAGTATAACTCTCAGTCTGTGGCTGAAGGATTAATCACCATGGGAGTGGCTCATGTGAGTCCTGGAGTCTGAAGGCTGAGATGCTGGAGTTCTGGTAAGAACATTGGAAGAAGAGTGCATTCCTCACCCTCTGACTTTGTTTCCCAACTTCCATTTAAATCCAGGATCTCTTCCCAAAACTCCATGGGGGCTATTCTCACACTTGCACTGATACTTTAAAATGAAACATCTGCTGGAAGTTTGGCTCAGTGGCTTAAGCGCCTGCCCTGGCAGGCGTGAGGCTGTGAGTTCGATCCCCAGTGCCACAAAAAAAAAAAAAAAAAAAAAAAAAACTTCTTTAAAATAAAACATCTGCAGACAAAAGTCATGCTCTTCTCTTTTAAACGTTCACCCCTTCCAGAATTCTGGAGCTCTGTAAAGTGCTTTCTTGTCTACTTAACTGAGCACATCGGGGGTCACTCTTGATTCCTCCCTTTCCCTGATGCACCAAATAGAGTCAAGTAGCAAGTCCTACATTTTCTTTTGTAGATGTCTCTGGAACGTGTCTCCAAGACCAAAAGCCTCCTTCAACTCTCACTTGTATTACAGAAACAACCTCTTTCTGCTCCCATACCTGTATCTTTCTGGAGCATTCCTTCCATGGTGGGGCCTAGGTGATCTTTCCAAAGTTTATCTGATCAAGTCCCTTTCTTGACTTGGGATATAGTCTCAAATCTTTTAGAGCTGTTCCTTAAAGATTTTGCAGTACTGGGCATTAAACCAGGACCTTCTCACTGAGCTAGATGCTCAGGCTTTTTTCAAAATGTTTTATTTTGAGATAGGGTTCCTAGGGTTTATTAAGTTTCTAAATTTCACAGGCTGGTCTTGAACTTGCGATCTTCTTGACTTGGCCTCCCACAGTGCTAGGAAAACAGACGTGCACCACCAGACCCAGCTGCAATTCTTAAGAGCTTATGGGAAGCTCCATGGTCTGTCCTCACTTACCCTCTGGCACCCCCATCACCACTTGACTCCCAACTCCCAGCACGCTCATCAGGCTGTACCTCTTTCAGCTCCTCGCACCACGGTTCTCCTTCCTCTTGTGCTCTCTCTTTCTCTCAATTCAGCTGACACCTGTTCATCCTTCAGGGGTCCATCTAAAGGATACTATCTCAGGGAAGCATCTTTGCCCTTCTAGAATAAGTTATATTAATCTGCTCTGTGCTCCCATAGCACTCTGTACATTTTCATTATTGTATTTAGTTATTCATACTTATTCGGACAATGTTTGTCTTCCCTGTCAGAAAGCACGTTCCCTGGGGACCTTAATGTAACTACAAGGCGGTATCTCCAGTGCCCCATACATGGTCAAGTTTCAATGCAGAGCTGATGACTGGATGACTGAGACACAGCCTTTGCTAGTTGAGAATTTCGTTTTGATGTGCAGCTGAAAACCCAAGTACTAATAATCCATCATATCTGTGAAAAGCATAAGCCCTTTGACCTTTATTTTCCATTTCACAAAACTTGTTAATATAAAACAGACTGTCCTCTTCCTCTTTTCCCTTTTCTCAGTGATGTATCTCAAACTGATGTATTTTTATTGGGTGAGGTACAGGTGATCTCCACATTTATAGCTCTGACCTCTCTGTGAGCAAACACCCAAAGTGAACTTTGATTTATCTCCTACCATAATGCAGCTGCTAATTGCTGGAAGCAAGTAGGTTGGGTTCTAGGCCCATGTGACCAGTGGGGCATGACCAGAAAGGAGCGTGCAGAAGAATAAAACCAAAGACTCAGCTAGACGCTGTTCTGCTGGAGTGCCTGTGTCGCTGGAAGCCAGAGCAAGCAAGAGCACAGGGAGTATGGTTCTGAGGTGAACGAGGTCATGAAGTCGCCACTGCTGGGCCTGGCTGTGTGGTCTCTGCTCCTCCAGCTCTTCCAACCAGGGCTGGCATTCTGGGACTTCCAGATAAGTCAGAAATGCCACAATGATAGCTACATAATCAGCGTCCTGATGATGAAAAACTATGCCTTCCAAGAATCCCTGGAGACCTTGAAAATAGCAGTGCATAAGGGATTGGACATTGTAAGGCAGCGTCTGCAGGAAGCTGGTAAGAATACAGTAACATAATCCTCCTGTTACCACCTCTGGGGACAAATGTTGCTAAGAGAAGACCTTGTGTACTTTGCCTGGTCATCCAACCATCTCCAAGGATCTCCTTGAAACTCCTTTGTATTTTAAGGCAGCAGATTCTAAGGGAAAAGGATTTGACCCCACTTGATATACACATTCATAATCCATCCTGTTGTGCTCTGGGGATGGCCTCAAGACATGAGGTATAAAGCGTTCGCAGCGGCAAGATACCCCAGTTCACACTGGGTTTATTGCCCTGTTTCAAGGAGACATTGGGTTTCCTCTTATAGAAGCTCAGGGGCAAAATTTGGGCTGGACCTGAGATTTCACAGACTTACCAATCAAGAAGACAAAGCAAGGGAGTAAAATTCTTATGGGCACCTACTCTTTCTCTGGGCTTTTCATTTATCTTTCTGTGAGCTTGTTGGCTCCTTATGTCTCCTATGGTTGCACAAAGATCTATATCATACATTTGCAATCAAATTGATTGTTGCAGCTACCCACTATATCCTTTAATTATAAAAATCAATCGCATAATTTTACATAAGTAAAAGAGAAAAAAAGCTGTCCATGATAACTTTTAGCTACTTCGATGTTTCCAGTCTCTTTTCCCATGCTTCTTAGTTTTTTATTTTTCAGAATATGGTCATGACCACATGGTATAGAAACAATTCTGCATTCTTCAGACTCATTTCCTATTATGTATTCCATAAGTGACTTTCCTATACCTATGTGCTCTTCACATTTATCTTGTGAATGGGTATACAACATCCCTTAGAAGAGATGTCACCCAACTTACCTAAAAATTTCCTATGGCAGAATATTCCAGCCTTTATAATTTCTTGTGATTCCCTTTAAAATACTATGAAACACATTTTTTGGTATATATATTTTTTTTATTCCCTGAAACTAGATTGCCAGAAGTAGATTTACTGAATTGATAAGTATTTGATACATCACAGTGGTTATTTGTGGTTTTAAGGATGGTATATCTTAATTTTCTCCATTTAACATCTGGCAGAAATAAGAGCAAAAATACTCAGATATGTATAATAACTTACTCCCGTGCATATGCCGTATCTCTCCTGTTCTGTCTGAGCTAAAAGCAGATATAAATGAATGGATCAGAACTGTGCTATCATGGAACTAGGAGGTCCATTTATTAAAATCCCATCATTTACAAGGCAATGTGGTATACTGGAAAGAACACTGGATTTGAAGTCTGAGGAACTAGTTTGTGGTGTCTGCCCCGAAGTTTTCTCTCTCTGTGACCCAATGTGAGTTTGGTCCTTCAGTGTCTGTGAGCCTTGGTTTCCTCTTTTGAGTACCTGTCATGTGGTAGGTAAGTTCTAGGTACTTTAGCTACATTATCTCTTTATTCACCACAGCTCTGAGGGGTTGGCATGGTTGACACTGGTTTCACAGCAGAAGTTAATAACGTTGTTAAGGTCATATAGATAGTCTGTTTGAAAAGGAATTCAGATGCATTTTTCCTATTCTAAAGACTGTATCGCATTGCCACCGTGAGATCTTTACTTGGCGTGGACTAATTTTTTCTAATGGCACGGAGGCATAATCATTAGAAGCAGAGATCTGCAATCTGACAGATCTTGGTTTCTATTCCTGACTATTTACCACATATAACTTCAAACAAGTTTCCTAAACCTCATTTTGTTCACCTATAAAATCAGGATAAATTGTTGTTACTTTGTGTAGATAGAGTGTGAACTCAATGAGAAAATTCAAATGATCTTGTGCACTGACTGAAACACAGTGAATACTCAATAAAACGGTAGTTGTTTGTATTGTTGCTGCTGCTATCTGCTACTATTGGAAGAACACATGGCCTGGCATATAAAATAAGTATTTACTGCACAGATTTGGTTAAAGTCTTGGTCTCTGAATTCATAAAATCTGAATTTGAATTCCTGTTCCATTATTTACTAATTGGATGACATTGGCTGAGTTATCATTTCTAAACTTCACTAATTTTTAAATAGAGTTATGAATGGTGAAGTTGGTGAGGTTGTCGAATGGATTAAATAAGTGAAGAGTTCCACAGATAGAAAAAGAAACAATGATGTCAAGCTTTTGCATTTTATAATATATTTTGTTCAGTAGATGTTCATACATATTAAAGGCAAGAGAAAAAGGTTTTGAAGAAAAAGATTATTTATATTCTAAATATGTTGAGCATTGTTATTTGGAAAAAATGTAACCTATCTGAGGGCTAAGTTGAAGAAAATTAAAAAAATCAAAGGCCACGGGTGATACGTCAAAGGAAGGGATCACTGCTTTTTGTTGTACTTGGGAAAGCCTTGTGGGTCATGAGGAACAGATGAATTTGGTGGAATACAATGTGGAAAAAAAAGAGATTCCTTTAGCCCAGGACATTGCTCCCTTGAAGATGCATGCTACATGACGAAATGCAAGGGATATATCCTGCGTACGCTGTTCCGTGCTTACTGGACCCTTCTCTTATGCCTTGCACCTACATTCCAGTGTGGTATTGGCCCAACCCCACTTTCAGGCCTGCCTACATGGGGAAAAGAGGGTTCTGAGCTCACTTATATTCTTCAGCTTTCCATGCATCCTCCCTTGAAGAGAGTTCAGGCAGGATATAGATGGAAAACAGGACTTGGAACTGCTTATTTAAAAGCTGAAATTGCCGGGCATGGTGGTGCACACCTTTAATCCCAGCACTTGGGAGGCTGAGGTAGGAGGAGCATTGTGAGTTTGAGGCTGGCTTGGGCTACAGTGTGAGCAAGGCCGGCACGAACTACATAGTGTGACCCTGTCTCAAAAAAAAAAAAAAAAAAAAATAGGGCTGGGAGTTTAGCTCAGTGGCTTATGTGCCTGGCTGGCAAGGCACAAGGTTGTGAGTTTGAACCCTGGTACCGCAAAAAAAGAAAAAAAAAAAAACCTGAAATTTATTTGAAGCCAAAATGTGGTCTGAAAAAATACTTCTTTTTGAGAAATCACTTGGGATCTGAGAAGACAAAAGGAAAATATCCTCCTCAATTAATATTTTTTAAAGTATAAATAACCATAAAAAAAACATAAAGTAGTAGAGGTTGCATATTACCATATGTTCCACAGCAGTAGATTTAAAATGTCTTGATCTCAAGACCTCTATACATTCATAAAAATTACTGAAAACCCTGAAGAATTCTGTTGTGCTATTACATGTATTAATATTTATTGGACTGGAAATTAAAGTTGAGAAATATTTTAAACATTTATAGATAAATTCACTAAAAATAGCAAATAAATACTTTACCTGTGTACCACATACACAGTGATACTGGCTATTGAACACAGAGTCTTCACACTGAGATACGGAGCTACACCACAGTAACTACCCTTCTAATTTTTCTAAATTAAAAAGTTTTAAGACAGAGTCTCACTAAGTTGCCCAGCTTGGGCTCAAACTTGCAATTCACCTGCCTCAGCCTCCCAGAATGCTGTGATTATGGGCATGGATTGCTACTGATATTTTTTGTTAAAGGGAATCTGTATTTTTCGAGTCAAAACAAAGTGGGTGAGAAAGGTGGTATTGGTTTGCACTTTTACAAATGTCTTTCATGGCCAACATAATAAAGGACAGAGATATTCATATTAGTTTCTATATTATATATAATAGAATATATATAATATTCTATATTATATATAATAGAATATATATAATATCCTATATATATAATAGAATATATATAATATTCTATATTATATATAATATTTTTATTATATATAGAATATTCTATATTATATGTATAATATTCTATATAATATAGAATTATATATAGAATATTCTATATTATATGTATAATATTCTATATATAATATAGAATTATATATAGTATTGTATATAATATATAATACATTTATAATATCCTATATATATAATATAGAAACTAATATATATATGTCATGTATCCCCTGGAAAACTACATTATATGCTCATGAAAGAATGAAAAAAGCAAAGAGCATCTTAGTATAATTATGAAAATAGAGCCAGACCCCAGCCTTTTCCTGTGAGTCAGCACCATTCGTGGACTGCAGGGGAAGAGAACAAAAATTCACCAAGAAGCAAGCCCTCCCTGTGAATCAGCACCATGTATGGGCTGCTGCCACAGTGGTGGTGGTGGGGAAGCCAGACCCCGGCCCCCTCTGTCATGCAGGCTGGGAAACAAGAAGAGCCAACACACATATGCGTGCACACACACACACCCCTCTGTAAGCGACCGGCTGATCCAGAGAAACACAGGCTGCAATAATAGTTATTCAGGTGAAATGCAACTTGATGCTTGTGGTGTTTGGTGTTTCACTGACTTTGCAGGTCTAGGACAGGTGGTCTGATCATCTACTCAGAGGATAATGGTAACGCAGTGTGGCATCTATGGGGAATCTCCTTCAGAAGGTGATAGTCATTGCTAATTCCCTATTATCTTATTTTGAAGTCCTGCACCATTTTCATTAGTTTGTTGGGTTGGGTTTTATTGTTTTGTTTTGTTATATTCAATGACATGGGCAGTTATTTCAAAGATAGCAAGACATATTATGGTAGGCATTTTGGATTTACTATTGTCTTATTTTGAAGTCCTTTACTGCATTCATTTTTTTGTTTTTATTGGTTCTATTCTGTTCTGTTTTGTTTGATTTTTACTATGTCTGAAGGTATCTGCAGCTGTTTTGAATACAACAAGAGGCATTATGATAACCATTGTTGATTTTGTGTTGTTTTGAAGTCCTGTGTCACTTACACTTATTTGTTTTGATTGACTTTATTCTGCTTTATTCTGCTTGGTTTTGTTTTCTTTAAAATAAAAATTTAAAAAATTTGAAAATAGCTTTGACCCTACAGATTCTGTGAAAGGGATTTAGGACCCCTCCATGACTTGCAATTGGAGTACTGGTGTTCTACAAAATAGTAACTTCTAGAATCAGATTGTGCTACATTTGCAACCCAGCTCTACTACTTACTAGCTGTGTAACATTAAGCAAGTTAATCTTTCTAGGTCTCCATTTCCGTTTTTAAATTAGGATGAATATTAATTACCTGTGGAATTCAGAGGGGAATTAAGTAAAATGATGCACATAAAAATTCATATCCTATGCTGGGTATGTGACAGACACCTATAATCCTGACTGGTCTGGAGGCTGAAGCAGGAGAATCTGAGTTTGAGGCCAGTCTAGGCAATATAGCAAGACCCTGTCCCAAAATAAAAAGGATGGGGGATGTATCTCAGCACTGGAGTGCTTGCCTAATGTATATGAGACCCTAGGTTCAATTTTCATTTCAAAAGGAAGGGAGGGAAGGAAAGAATGAAGGGAGGAGAGAGAAATAATGGTTCAATGACAGGTATATAGTGATAAGAGATCTCTAGTTCTTCCTATCAGTAAATGGATCAGGCCCTATGCAGTTTTCACACTTGGGATTTTTCTGTATCAGTCTGCCTGGAGCCTAGGAGTTTTAAATGGGCCATAGTCAGTGTACCTCACGAGGGTAGGAGGGAGCAGATCTCTCACAGGTCCATGAGACCCACAGGGATGAGCTGATTTAACATTCAGAGGGATCTGCCATCTTCCAGAAGCCCTGGTTCCATTTCGCATCTGCGCACTGGCCTCCTTGTCCAGTTTTGCTCTTCTTGTTGCTTCCCAAGACACTCTCTTGCCTTGTTTTCCACCCTTCCCCCCATACACTCTTGCAGCACCCCCAGTCCACTCCAGTTTCATTTACTTTGCTCTCTTGACTTTAAATTCCCTATATTCTCCCTACTGTTGTGAGAATTAAATAGAGTAAAGGTTACACAGTGCTCCACACTGTGGCTGCCCATGTCTATGCTCTAGTTGCTATTAAACCCATCACCCTCCTCACCTCATCCACTGGTTTTCTCTGACTAACCTAATTACACTGACCTCTCCTCTTCAGCTTAGAACTGACATCTCTCACCTGGATTCTCTGACTGAGCAAAGCACCACAAAGTAAATGCTTTGAATTAAAAAAAGAGGGGAGCATTATGCCATTTAGTTGGCAGACACCTCTGAAGTGGCTTTGGGAGCACAGGAGAGTCTTCTGTTCTCCAGTGGAACTGGTCTCTACCTTTAAAAACATTCTCATTTGGATATTTACAAGAACAACTTAGGTGTTGAAATGTTTTATCGTTAAAGGTATAATTAAAAATTTGTAGATTGGACAAACCTACTTTTGACCCAAGTTTCCATGTGAAGAAACTAAGTAAAGAAATTGAGACAGGTTGTGCAAGAACACACAGAAAGTCACTCATTATGTGAGGTTAGTGACTGAGGTTCCTGAGCTCTCTCTAGGAGTGGCAAAATTAAGGCTGTCTCTGCTTTGGAATCAGACATACGTCATGATTTTATTATTTATTTATTTATTTATTTATTTATTTATTTATTTGCTGGAAGAAGACCATAATACAAGAAACTGTGGAGACATAAACAGAATAAGTAGTTCTGTTACCTGATTATTATTTTTCAAAATATGATAGCTAGTGATATCCAGGGGCATTATAATCAATGCTTTTGCCTCCATTTAAAAATCAGGGTTCTTCATTATACAAAGATTATAGTTCTTCTGGGAAGACTTTAGGCCAGAGGTACAGTTCACTTTGGCCTTGAGACAGACCACAGAGAAAATATGTATCATGATGAGTGGTACTCTGGTAAGTAAGACTAGCCACTCTGATGACCAAGCAAATATTTTAAAGGGAAACATATTTGAGTCCCTGCATCACTTGCTAAAAGGACAGATTTATGAACCAGAGTGAAACCCAATCAAAACTTCCATCTCTTTCAGGGAACTAATGATCAAGTTTTTTTTTTCTTTATCCTAATGAAGAATATTAAAACCAAAGGATGGTTTTTTTTTTCCTAAGACAAAGAAGAGATTTTGTGTAGATTTTGCAGTGCTACATAATTTCCTTCCCTGATGTTACCTTTCTCATTGCTGAGACTAAACATGAGTCACCCAATGCTAAGGAGGAAAGGTTTATTTATTTAGCTCACGGGTTGTAGAGGTTTCAGTTCATAGTTGGCTGGCTCCAAAGCAGGATGCCATGACAGAGGGGCATCACAAAGCAGGCAAGCAGAAGACAGCAAACAGCCAGCAATACTCAGCAACTCTCTTTCTGCCCCTTGTATTTTATCTAGGATCCCCACCCTTAGGGGATCCTAGCATCACCCATGAATCAATCCCAGCATCACATCCTAGATTCCAGCAGTGCATACTCTAGGTCCAGTCATCTCCAAAAAGCCCCACCTATGATCATGTGGGGGACATGTAGATATAAGTCATAGTGCCTGTCTACTGGGAACAAAACAAAACCAAGCAACATCTTCTTTATGAAAAATAGATAACAAACTATTAGCTACATTTATTTCACCTGAGAAATATGCCCATGGTCACCCAGATCCACCAGGGGACTTCCTGATAGTATCCATGTGATAATCCTATACACTATTTCTCTGAATCCTGAATTCTTATGAGAAAATAATTGTGATATAGTGGAATTAGCTGAGATCAAGTAGTCTTACCCAGTGGTAAATTTTGTTAATGTTTTGATGGATCATTAAGTTAGTAAAAGTTTGCTATCTCATGCATGAGTTTAGACCTGAAATATCAAAAGTGCACAAAAGGTTTGTGTCTTAGTCACTTTCCTATTGCTGGGATGTAATACCTGATATCTGTGACAAAAAAGAGGAGAGGTTTATTTTGGCTCACCGTTTTAGTTTTATGGTTGGCTGGCTCCAAAGCTGGGACAGGGTAGTAGAGGAAAATGGAAGAGGAACAGGCACTCAACACAGGCTGGCTTGGAAGCAGAAAGAGAAAGTCAGGGAGAAGAATACACCCTTCCAGGTCACCCCTCAGCAACCTGCTTCCAACAAGGCCCACCTCCAGCTGCATATTTAGCTGCTGAGTTCATCAGTAGACGCACACCCTGGTGAGCATAGGGTACCCACAATTCAGTCACCTTACACACGCATGAGATTTTGAGGCCATTTTGGATATAAACCATAACACTTTTAAATAAAGTAATTATGGTTTCAATTCCAGATCCCATCATTCACTAAATATGAGACTCTGGGATGACAACTTCTGGGAAGAAGCTCCTGCCTTGGCTCTGTTTTCTAGAAAATTAAGACATCCTTTTTGTGCTAAAATTATAAATCTGAGACACAGATGTGACAGCTTTTCACCAATGAGTGTTACAACACTTATAATTATTCCCAACTGGTATATTCAGCTACTTATTTGTCATTTCTGTTGGAAAGTCTAATAGCGTCTCATACCTCACGTGTCCAACTGAACTCCTGAGTCCTGCATTACAGCACCACGATGAGGAACTTGATTCTCCCACATTCTTTCCTATCTTGGGTGGTAGCATTCCCTTCACTTGATCATGCCGAAAATAATGACATTATCCTGAAACCTCTTGTTTTCATACTTTTAAAAATCCTACCCATCAGCAACTTCTTGCTGGTACCACCTTCAAGACATACACAAAATGCAATCATCTTTCTCTATTTTTGCTACCTCTACTCTAATCTGAGGTAACCTAGGTTATTAATATTCCACTAACCAGTCTCTCTGCTTCTATTCTTGCT